>CAJQZM010033394.1:0-15390 GCA_907164665.1 Colias nastes
TGTATTGACGTTTCAAAAGTGCTTCTCCAAGAAGTCTAATTGAATAATTAAATGTTTGAGTTTGAGTTTGAAAATTGTGTACATACGTAATGTAAGCAGGGAGATAGAGTCAATATTATATTTTACAAATCTTCCTTAATATTTGCGACATTTAATATTATTCATTTTACGTTAACTAAAATCTTATATCGTACGATGTAAATAAATATGATACTGATTGCAAAAACAGCGATAAGACTGCCTGGTGCCTCGCCTGGATAGCATCGATGTTTTGCATTAATATTCATTTGTCCAACACTTACTTGGGTAAATATGTTTCTACATTAATTAGGATTGTTTTTAAACCTCTGCAGAGGTGTTAAATGTTACATATGTCTTAGTTATCAATATAACGGCCAATGCCTAACGCTTTGTAAAAGAATAAACTCATTTGCATTTTTTTAATAAAGTCGTGTAAATCGACTTTTTGAAGATATTCCGGTTTCAAAGATACATTCACATAAATCAGTTTGCCAACATCATTCCAAAAAATTCCACTATTTTTTATAAAATACATTTTTTTATTTAAGTTGTACCTATTTGGTATACCATTCTCAATATTATGGTCTTATTTACCTTAGGAATACCTTAATATATTTTATATTTTTAACCAATTTGGAAAATTGAGTTTAAATTCTAGTTAACTGGCTATTGGACCTTAAGAATTATTCGGATATTCGGAAGTTGTCTAGCTGGTCGTGTGGAAAATTGTTATTTCTTTATTTCCATTGTTCTTTATTTCACCATGTCTCAGAGGGCACGTAGAGTTATCGGTTTTTTTGTAGTTAATATCTATTGACATTGGTCAACTGCGCAGGAGATATATTATTTTTATTATCCATACTTCATATTATAAATGGGAAAATATGTTAGTTTATGAACTTAGCTCTATTCATGATGGCTTTATATTATAATTTATTATTAACTTAACTCACTTTTGGACGAAAGAAGTCATGATATCATTTTACACCCCGGATTTTCCGGTAATTATGGAATTATTTTTGTGTCAAGAGGTATTTAGGAGGCCAGAGAGTGATATAAGGCTACTTACGAGTTACGTCTAAAGTTGTTGTATTTTGAGTGTTTCTTCTGTGTGTTTTTTGTATAAGCTTTTAATATTTTTATCATATTGTTATATTACTTAGAAATGTTGTAATACGAAATATTAGAGGAATAGTCGTTTTTAATATAGAAATAGTATGAATTCTTTTGAACAAGAAGTAGAGTTGTTCTTTTATAAATCTAAATAAGGATATAAGGATAACATTTCTTCGAACGGCTTACTTACATGCGAATTAAAAATGTACATAATTTGTTCAGATCCTATTTATCTAATAATACATAGATGAAACACGTTTCTAGCACAGTCGTCTAGTGTATTTTTTATTGTAAACATGTTATGATTTCTGTTGTTTATCTGATCTTTTTTCTAGGAAAACACTTAAAAATATTATAAAAATTTGAAACGCAATTCGAAAATGTTATTACAACTAAAACGCTATTTATCAATCAGTAGAATAATGTTTGCTGGTTTTTTGTTGCTTTTACTTATAAAAATGTTTTTCAATTATACTTTTCGCAATAAATACTCATTACTTACCTAGTTCAAAAGCCTTAAAAATAATGAATTAGCCACTAATTTGTCCTTGAATTGCAACGAATTGTAGAATTAACAAACTATTTATTAACTAACGGTCCACCCCGGCATCATCCGTGGTAAATATTTTATATGTAAGTATAGCACTCAAGGGATTAAATAAATTAATCTTTATTTTGCTTTAAACATGATATTAAAATATGGTGATACTAATATTATTAATAAAGTTAAAACATTTTCAGCCAATACAATATAGCATGCAATTTATAAATTTATAATCGGTTCAGTGGTTCCTGATATTATCGACAAATAAAGAAACACTTCGGCTTTATATTATTAGTCCATTTATAGAAAAACCTCCTAGTAATAAAAGATACATAAACCACGTTGAATATACTCTGGAATGTTGTCCATACGACCTTTAAAAAACTTAAGGGTTTACCAGCAATGTAATTTTGCTATTTTTTCTCTAGTGTAAAAAATTTTCCTCTAAAATATATTATATTATGTACACCTAGTTATATCAGGTTATTGATTGGATGATTTCAAGTCATTCACGTGTACGGTATAAGTACCGTATACGGGGGTAAGAAGAAATAAATATATGCGTGTACTAATATTTTTGATTAATTTGCTAGGTATATGATAAATGGATTGAAATCAAGAACAAATTTTTTAAGAAATATTTTTAAATTTTTCTTCGGATAACGGTTTAATCCACTCAATTCATTTCTTTTATTTACCAATTTATATAATACTCCTATTAGTTATTACTTATTACCATGGACCCAATATATGTTATAACATAGAATACTAGGCTTTGTGACAAATATTATCTTATATATAAAATTCTCGTGTCACAATGTTAGTCTGCATACTCCTCCGAAACGGGTGGACCGATTCTCATGAAATTTTCTGTGCATATCGGGTAAGTCTGAGAATCGGCCAACATCTATTTTTCATATGTACCACGGGCGAAGCCGGGACGGACCGCTAGTAATATATACGTATAAAATATTTCTACCTTTATCAAGCCTATAAACCTTCTTATGAAGGTAGCAAAAATTATTAATATATAATAATTACAGTAATTTTATTCTTATTTATATAAAGCTTATGCTTAGATATGTGCATACCTTTAGCTAATGGCTTAAAAAATCTGTTTGTATGGAAATTTTCCATAAGAACCCATCGCTCTACCGCAGACTCTACAAAGTATATTTAACCAAATTCACAACATGGAACAAAAAATATTTTAACTCACGACTTCAAGAGCAAATCCGATAACTACAAAGTAAACAACATAATGCTGTTCATATAAAAATTGTATGTGAAAAGAAGAACTGACCCATGAAAATCTTAAAGTATATTTTCAGTCACGTACATAATATTTATGAGAGATTAGTGATTTACCCTTGCCCTGAAGTACTTTATATAATATTGTAGAATAGAGCCCTTTTTACTAAGACCGATCTGTATTGCCAAGAAATCAAAATCAAATAGAAATCTAAAGAATAGTTGTTAACAGAGTTAGGAATAGGGATAAGAATTTAATAACAAGCTATGTGATTCAATAAATAGGGCACTAATCGATTGCTATTCCGTGATATAAAGACTAGGATTCTTATGTTTATTACGTTTAACATTTTCGTTTTTTTTATAAAACTATAATCTTTTCTCCTTTCGTTATATTATGTACATAGATGGGTCACGACACGTTTTTGTACTAATTTCACATAAACGTGATTATGGAACACGTGGCCAAGTAAAGATTACAGATTGGAATTTGGAAAAATTGAAAATAAACTACGAAAACGGTTCCGGCTTGGAGCAACGTTGTTCAGCTTGTATTTATTTGGCTATACCGTCATTACAGCAGCCAGTACACGCCGGTGTTACAAACCGAGAGGGTTTCCGTCACCGGCCACCTGTCATTTTTGCGCGGGAAAGTGCACAGATAAAAAAAAAATCATTTGACGTTTCGGAAAGAATGTGAAAAAAGTTTATATAAATTATAGCGCGCGTTCACGGTCTAATTGATTCGATTAACATAACTTCAAGGTTGTGTTTGTGTTATAATTTGTGTCTTGAAAAATAAACTGAAAAATAAACAATGAGCAAAGTAAAAATGGCTTGGCAGGATCAGGACGATAAAAGTTGTTATATTAATGAAGGATTTGTTTTGTCGGAGAAAAATGTATGGGTACCGGGAAAGGTGAGTTTTTTGTTATGGTAACTTTTTAATTATTTTTGTAAATGTTTAAATAAAATAGTTCTATTGAAATAAAACAATTATGTTAGGCTAACCTTGCTACAGATTACTGTCTTACGAAGCATGACGAAGTGTATTAATCAGCGATAACTACGAAACTCACAAATATTTCTACAATGTAAACACATGAAATTTCGTTACATAACATTCAAACAATAGGTTTAAAATTAAACATTTTCTTGAACCCTCAATTTTAATAAGGAATATCTTATCACAGCTTAATTTCTGTAAACATATATTATTTTCAAAAACTCTATATCTCTATTAAATAAAAAATGCCTAATTAATTACAAAATTCAAAGGTGAATATACTATTTGGCTAGTCGTGGTGAATTTTAGTTTTGAACATTTAAAAAAAAAAGACTATTTCTTCGCTTAATCTTATACATATAAAAATGAATCGCAAAATGTGTTGGTAAGCGCATAACTCGAGAACGGCTGAACCGATTTCGATAATTCTTTTTTTATTATATTCCTTGAAGTACGAGGATGGTTCTTATGTAGACAAAACGTAAATATGCAGGTACCACGGGCGAAGCCGGGGCGGACCGCTAGTTTAAAATAAAAACAAACATTCAATTTAAGAAAAATATTTTCGATCGAAATTTTAATATCCGGGTAAATTCGACATAGAAGGACGTGGACATACAGGACAATCACCAAAAAAATGTTTTTTTTTTTAATGCCTATCCAATAAATATCAAGAAAACGCATTAGCTAATTAACGCGGTTTATTACGAAAGAAAAATATTTCACACACAATAAAAATATAAACGACATTCATTAAACAGTGTCATTATTCAGATTTATGAAAACCATAAAAAGAGTGATTACTTTTAAAGGACAACGAACTTACCCGGAAGGAATTCTAAGGTGTTTGTCCAAATAAAAACAATTTATTGTACATACTATACTGAGTTGAATATGAAGAAAAAAAACAATTTTTAAATAGTTTTTGACAGAAATGTTATTATAAGATGCATGAATAATATGAATTGTCATATAAATAACATTAATTGGCTATAATATATATATGGCGTTTACTTTTAGTAAGTAGTAGCTAAGTAATGGACAACTTACTTACTTCTTTTAAGTTCTCTATCTGTTTAAAATGAATATCATATTATATATTTTTATTCGATTTTTTATCGTCAAAATAATAATTATTAAACGTTGTAGTTATTAAATATTTGAGCCTTTTTAATTTCTCAACTACTAGGTACTAGTATTTAGAAATAAAATGAAGCGATGTTTTATCCTATCATTCATTTATTATAATTGCTTATTGTGACTTTTTAACATAATACAATCTTTGAGGATAATAGTTTAATTTCATACATTAAAACCAGTTCAATAACTAGTATGGAGCTTACAGTTTTTCCTCAACGAAATTTAGAAATAATGATATTGGATTTTCATTATCAAGAAATCAATTTGAAATATATAATTTTTCCTGTATCTGTTATTATCTAAATGAAACTGTACATGATGAGCAGATAATTTGAAGTTTGGGATATCTATAGATATAAATAACTGTAAAATTTAAAATTATGTCAAAGTGATAATTTCATGAATATTTATTTGAAAATAAAGAATATTTATTGAAATAAACTGGAACAAGTTTGGATAGGCATGCATTATGTATTCGGTTAAGATACTAAAAACATATTTTTAAAAGAAATCATAATACTGGTTGTCACAGTTATTTTCCAACCATTAAAAAGCATAAATTACATTTTTTTTTTCAAAACTGAAATAGTAAACAAGCGTATACACAACCCTTAAACAATAAAATGGTACTTGAGAACTTCTGTCGTTTTTCGGAACACCCGTAAAAAACCAAATAGAACATCCATTTCAGATAAACATAATAGTAACATTCATTTAACAATCATTTTATTTATTTATTTTTAAGTCTAATTATCGTTCACTAGCTGTGCCTAGCGGTTTTACCCGCATTGCTCCGCTCCTATTGGTCTTAGTGTAATGATATATTATAGCCTTCCTCGATAAACGGGCTATCTAACACCGAAATCATTTTTAAAATCGGATCAGTAGTTCCTGAGCGCGTTCAAACAAACAAACTCTTCAGCTTTATACTATTAAGTATAGATTTGCCGTATAATAACAATAAGCAATTAGACAATTAATAACATTAAGTAAACAATGATAAAGACTTACTTAGCTGATAACTTATTATTTTTCCGTATTTCCTGAAACGTATTTCTTACATTACTTCTTATGAACTATTATACTGTAATCTAGAATATTTTATCATACATAGTTTTTATAAAACGGTAGAAATAACTTTGATATTAATAATAATGTATCCAGATCATCATAATTATAACATAGGTACAAGTAAGGAACATACAATTACACTTTCTTACACAAATATTTAAATGCGTATACTTAGTTGGGAATAACAAATTTTGAGCTTAAAATAATTTCAAAATCAAATTCATGAGTTTTTCACTTATAATACCACAAGAGCTTCAAAATTATCGGGTATTTCTCGATAGGTTCGTTTAGGTTCGTAATCTTGAGGGAAATGCCAGATAATTTTGAAGCTCGTGTGGTATTCGGGGGATTATTTTTCCGTCCCAAATGTCGGCCAATAGAATTGCACCATGAGACGAAATGTACAGTTAACAAATAACTTTTTTATAGATGGTGGACAGAGAACAAACTCCAAATCGACTCATTTTCATGCAAAATCTCCAATTTTCACAATTGAATTCAACCTGTCAGTTTGACGTGTGGTTAATTTGACTGGATCATGTTTTGTTTTTTATATATATCAACTACCAGAGAAAATTTTCAAAAAATTATCAGTATAATACCATGTAGGTTGTACCACGTGACGTCGAATGGTGCAATTCTATTGGTCGATATTTGGGTCGGAAAAATAATCAGTTACATTTTAAAAATCGTTCTATGTTGTAAAATCTTTTTTTTATTTATTTTAAGAACTTACACATGAACACAATATTAACTATGTAATTTATAAATATTTTATTTATATAAATCTTTATACAGACAATAAGTCTTTTTTCCTGTACAACTTTTATGTAGAGCGCTCTACTTTAGTATATTTTAATCACACAGAATAATAAAATGTTAATACGTTTATTTTATATAAAATTTCTTGTTACTTTTCACCTTGAATACAATTATATCTTTCGATGGAATTCCGCGTGTGCAAGTTTATTGTTCGTATTTTTTTCTTGTTTCTCTGTTCTAATTACTGAATACTTTTCAAAGAATGCCCAGAAGCAAAGGATTATGAAATAACTTCAATATATAATTATCTTAATAAAAGAAAAACATACTAAAATATTAGACTAAAGACCGGAATCAAAATATATTATGTGTATCACTACATAGTATAAAACAAAGTCGCTTTCTCTGTCCCTATGTCCCTATGTATGCTTAAATCTTTAAAACTACGCAACAGATTTTGATGCGGTTTTTTTTAATCGATAGAGTGATTCAAGAGGAAGGTTTTAGTATATAATTTATTAGGTTTTAGACAAAGCGGGCGAAGCCGCGGGCGGTAAGCTAGTTATGAATAAACACAAAAATAATAAAATAACGTTTTATAGAGCCTTTACCAATATATTTCTAACCCAAGCTTAAAAGTAGGTGAACTATCAACTATCAATTGCACTTGAAAAAGTACACTTACACTAAAACTAGGCCAAGCCTATGTAAGGCATTAGTAAATTTATTTAAATCGAACATTTATACGTATTTTAGGCCTTTAAAATTATCTTCACACATGTTTAATTTATTTGTGACTATCTGTGCCCCGCGGTTTTACCCGCATTGCTCCGCTCTTATTGGTCTTAGCGTGATGATATATTGTATGTACTTATATAGCATATAGCCTTCCTCGATAAATGGGCTATTTAACACTGAAAGAATTTTTCAAATCCGACAAGAAAATCTTGAGATTAGCGCGTTCAAGTAAACAAACTCTTCAGCCTTATATTATTATAGTAGAGATATGATCGAAAATTTCAGGACCTTGATGTAAGGCCTTTCAATTAGTGTTCTTATAATTAAGTATTTTATAGTTATTCTATAAACGTATCGTTACATTTTCTAGCACAATAGATGATTGTCACGGCCGGATATTTTCCATCTAATCGATACAATATTACCTAATTCATTACGGACATTTATTTCATCGGAAATATTTACTTCCTTGTTGCTCAAACGTTTTATAGTCTATAATAATGGGACAGATTGCTCTAGTTCTAGTTAAGTCTGAATCGTGGATGCTGTATTGTGGAAGCACACGTAAGTTTATTATTTTGTGTCTAATTTGTTTAAATTTAATTGTTCATTGTTATAGTTAACAAGCGGTAATAAAACTGAGACTAAATTGAATTTTATGTATCATGCGCAAGGCTACAACTAAGTAGTTAATTTGCGAATTTTTCGCTAACCTTTGCGTAAAAATAAAATTTCACTAGGTACCTACTCATAATTACTTATGTAATAAATAAACTTTAGCAAGCCAAAACTTAGGCTAGTAGTCTTAGTAGTAGTAGTAGATCTTCTTTTGTAAATATTATTGATTTTAAAAATGATATAATTCTATGGAAAATAAATGAAAATCTTTATTTATTTAATCATGAGATTGTTTAATCGCGTTTCATGTCTCAATTAATTAATTATTATTAGTTTATCACCATTTATCAATATGTCACGATTGGTACTAACTTATAAAGATGATGTGAAAACTCAAGTAAAATACCTATAAAAATAGCATTTTTTATGATTCAATCTTTGACACTATTAGGAGTCTAATTTAAACAGCCCTTTGTATAATAAAATGACGTTATTCCTTAGCATCATAGCAAGTTATGACCTACAGAGGTTAGGCTTTCTTATATAGTTAAATTTCGCCATGTAATTTTGAGAGTTATTATATTTTGAAGTGTTCGCACGCTTTATAACATGAACGGCTTCATGTTTTTAGGATAAAATATTTTCAGATGATAGGCATTTCATTATTTGTTAACGTGACATTGAGTTTTTTTACAATTTTTAATCTATATCTATAATAAGGTAAATGAAAAAATTGGCGTTAAATTGTCTTAATTACCTTTTTATTAAAAACCAATTGATAAGTTTGTTAAAATGAAATACATATTCAAAAGATGACAGTTAAGAAAATTATGAATTTACAATTTTACATGCAGTCAGGCTTTTTGTTTTACTATTCATAAATAAGTGCATTGTTAATTAACATTTTTCATCTTGTAAAAAGAACCCAGTGTTTATTTTAATCACGGTTTTAGTTCTGGTTTCATTTGTTCATTATTCCCGAGAACAATGAAGAAATTACTGTAATATATTAAAACATGTTGTACATCTACAACGTAGGGGAGGTTATTGTAGAAGTTTAACTTCAAGTTTTGGCCGGCTGACGCCATCTTGAAAAAAGGGATTCCCGCTTTAGCTCCTATACTAGGAATCCTACAGAAAAATGGACAAGACATTATAGATAGTAAAGTGAATTGTCTATAACATTGTTTTATGACTTTGAACAGTAAAATAAATTTTAAGCTATTGCATAGCTTCTATCGCGGGCCTTGAGCGCGGGGACCGAATCGAGAAATTCCGTAACGAAAAAGCCTCACGCTCCCCACTCCAACGGGCTCGGAGGTGTGGCTTGAAGGCATGCTATTGCTATGCAATCGCTTTACCGCGGCAGTCCCCGATTGCCACACGTCTTTTTTTGTAATAAAATATGTCACTTATTTAATTTATTTTTACTATAGTACAACTGTGTAAAGAACATATTATTTTAAACCTATTTATCATAAATACAATAATAGAATACTTACATATAATTTAATGACTCATGATTAATAAATAATTTAATGTGGATATTAATCGTGTCGTAAGTTATATTGTCAAAATGCTAACATCTGAATAAACTAAAACACTAAGTATAGAAATTATTCCATTTTGTATCATAAAACCAGATATTAAATTATTTTAAATCGAGTTTTTGTGTTTTATTATAATTTATTAGCCGCGGGGCCATTAAAAAGCTTTAAACGTCTTAAATTACAGATAAGATATAATACTATTGTAGTTGTAAAATAATTAATATATCAAATCGAATTAATTAAATTAGATACATCATTCGTAACATAATAATATGGTAATTGGTACCGGGTTTAAATCTAGAATTTCTCGTCTATTATTTTTACATACTTGCAAACCACTGCGCTATAGAAATCAGTCGGAAAAATAAAAAAAAAGTATTTTGTTAATGTTGAATTTTATATTTAAATGGGTGCTAATTTATAAATAACCGGTACCTATAGATAATACTAATCAACATAAATTTGACGACATTAAAATTTATGGAGAGTTTTTATGTGTTTTTCTTTTATCAATGGAAATAGGTATACCAGAAAAGTATCCACCCGGATCTAAGTAATAAAAAATGGCGTTCTATTTTTATATTTTTTGCGCTGTTTTATTTGGTTATTTGATTTATATAAGGTAATCCCGGGTTAGCCTGTGATACATTTTCGAAGATTGGTCGTACCAACTCAGAAATCTTCGTGGGCACACAACTCACAACATTTTACTGAAATATCATTAATTTACTAATTAACCTTCAAAATAAACATTTAAATTATAAGAATTTTAATTATTACTTTAATTTTTAACTAAGCAATTTATGTAAATGTTTTAAATACATATTTCAATTGTACTTTACCGTTCCACGTCACTGCTCTACGGGGATTTTTAGCAAGAATTTATATAGGAAAATTAATTATTTACAGTCGAGTCTCGTTAATTCAAACCTGCGATAATTCGAACCTCTCTACAATTCAAAGTTATCACGAGGTCCCTACAAAATCTCTTTATATTTCGAATTAAATCCATACATTTTTGTGCACTTGGTAATTCGAATGAAAATACCATTGCTTTATAACAAAACGACGCGTTAATTCGAACTCATCGGCGTCCAACACTCGACAATTCAAAGTTGCAGAGAGAAAGAGGCGGAAAGATTGTAAGCAGGTAGTCAGGTAGGTACATTTTGCGACAAGTTCAAACTTGTTCAATGAGCCGTTGTTTTTGTTATGATTAACTTCTCACAAATTGGTATGTTTAGTTATCATTCGGTTACTGTAGAATAAATAGCATTTAATAAATAATAAATGAATTTGAATTTGAATAATTGATTAACACTTAATAATTCGAAGTTTTATTTTTTTTCTCTCACAAATTTCGAACCATTTGATATTTCAAACTCTTGATAATTCGTAATATTTTGAGAGTCCCTCGAGTTTCGAATTAACGAGAGTCGACTGTATATAAATTACAAACAAAATATTATGGCATGTTTTTTATCTCACGAAAAATATACTAATATACCCAGTACCGAGATAATAGAGTGTAAAAATATATTTTTTTTCGATTTTTTTTTTATAATACCTTATAGTTTCTTACCATCACTCCTTATCATAAGTGTAGTATATATTATGGCATATATCGCCAAGGCAAAAAAAAAAACACGTGATATACTAATAAGCATTAAATAAATAAAAACTATCATCATTTTAGAAGCCTGTAAAAGCGTATAAACTTGCAAATTCCATACGAAAAAACGACTAAAAAGTAAATTAGATAAACCTCAAGAAAACCAACTTCATAAACGTGAAGAGTTTAAATCATTATACCACTAAAACCCGTTTAAATACCTGTTTAATTTAAGGCTGGTACAGACATTGCGTTGCGCAGGAATCGCAGAACCGGTAGCGATTTTAGGAAACAACCACTTTATAAGGCTAGTGTATAATATTATCTGGTTGGAACGGATCGAAATATAAATTATGTTCATGAATTTAATTCAAAGAATTATGGTAATTTTTTGCAAAAATCTCCTCATCGTCGTCATCTCGTTACGTACTTAAATGGATGTTTTATTTTATCATTGACTAGCTTTCCGCCGGCGGCTCCGCCCGCGGTTTCAAAGAAAAACTCGCATAGTTCCCGTTCCCGTGGAATTTCCGGGATAAAACCTATCCTATATTACTCGTGGATAATAAAATCTGTCCAGTAGTTTATGAGCCTATTCATTACAATCAATCAAACAAACAAACAAAGTTTTCCTCTTTATAATATTAGTGTAGAGTGTAGACAAAAAACCTTAAGAGCAATAAATTTAGGATAGACACAGATAAAGACTCCCGCGTCCCCTTGTGGGGTATGGGTCCGATGAATGCATTTTTTTCCTCAAACTCAAATTCAAAAACTGTTTCTTTTGACTAGACTGCACATGCATTCTATTACAAAACAAATAATCAAAAACATCAATAAGAAATGTAATGGTAAAATAGTTGACCTTCTGTTTCCTTCTAGACTTCTTCTTTTAAACCAGCACTTTACGCGTAGGTAACCATGGAAATCGAATAGACACTCTTTAAGGCTTATTCCTACCATTTTGAACATATCTTGAAATTAAAGGAAAGAAACATACTCTAACGTAAATTAAAAAGAAAAAAAGATCGGTAAAAACTTACTATAACTTTCGAATAAATAGAACATAATAATATTAGTAATAACGGCGTAGGGATGTGACGACCCCATCGCCCACGGTTGGAATATCTATGGTCTACGTGACAATAGATATTTCACCCGTGCAGTCAGTCAACCCGCAGGACACCTTGTGGCGGGATGTCGGGGAGTAGAGCCCCCGCGGGAACTGAGTGCTCCCGGGGGAGGCCCCTGTCTTCATCTCCGGCTTGCCTTCACTGGCCGGTCGGAGTGAAGCCTGACGAGGACAGGACCCCTGCCTCTGGCTTGCCTTAACCGGCCGGCCAGAGTGGAGCCGCGAGAGCTTTTAGCTCGAAGGGTGGATGCGAAGCGTAAGTGGCGAGTGGGCACGTGATGCTGGACCCTCAGGGAGCGCGTGATCGTAGTTGAAAGTCCAGGGACGCCTCTCCACCCTTAGCTGCTCACAATATGTTGCCCCCTTGTCGCACTATTGCAGCGACTTATTTCGGGGGCCCATACAGTGAGAGGGCGAGTCACCACCTGCCAACAATTTTTTGCTATATCTTAGTAGAAAGGCAGGTGCCATAGTCTTCCATAGTCCTTAATTCCGGTCCATTAACATCCCATTATATAGCCCAGTTTATTTTGTTTCCTTATATTGCAATAGTCCTACATCGGCCGCGGACTGCCCAGGGCTGTATCTCTATAGTGCAGTCATGGGCAGGCTGCGGCTGGTGTCCCACAACACAGTAAAGTTCTCGAAAGGGCCTCTGCGTGTTGTGTCCCCACGTAAGCCTTCCAAAGGACCGGGTACCTTCCTTATGATGGTACCCGAGTATTATGGAATTAGTAATAATATTAGTCTACAATCTCTAACTAGCTTAAAACCTACGCCAATCAGTCTAGGCTGTGGGTTGGGTCGTCTAAATACCAAGAAATAACCAATTACCAACACTGTTATGTTTATTTCTTTTTAATGAGCTCGAATGCAAGATACCGTTGTCACAATTTATATTTTTGGATCGCTATTTATATCGAAAACTAGAACTATTAAAATGGGGTTTTTTACAATATTTTGTTAGTTTTGTTGAACACTGCGTTTTAATAATGATAAAATGAAAAAGAATATTTTTTCTTGCTTTTATTATAATTTTATAATAACTGTAGATAAGCAATAAACATTTGTTTACTTAAAAAAGTTAACAACAAATACAATTAACAGTTATACATATAATAAATTTTATTGTTTGTTTTGGTAAATCATCAAAAACTGTAAATTGATTATTCTAATCGTTAATAAACATGCTTTAAAAAACATTTTTTAAATCACTTATGTGATTTTCAGTGACGGATTAAGACTACTAGATGCCCTAAGCAATCCATGCCTGTGGGCCCCCCTATCCGTATGTCAACTAGAATCTTTCTTTAAACCTTTACCGCCTAAAAACATTAGTTTTTTTGTATAATAATATTCCGCCTGTACAAATTTATAAACTTACTTGACGTGAAGTGTAGTAAAAGCTTGTAACAATATCTATTAGCTTGTAAATTAAAGAAACACGCCCGACCGCTAGATATCGGTAGTCGTTTTTCAGTAGGTATCATTTGACGTGCGTGTCATTGACCTCTCAGACTAATTTACCTACCTAGAAAAAACTATTTCGGAGCTTGCAGAAACCTTCAGCTTCGATTGGTTTGAGTAAATTTACATAACCAAAAGTAATTATACACCAGGGTACAGGTAAATTAGCTTGGAGAAATTTTTGCATATGTAGTGGTGTGTATATTACTCAGATCTTAGAGCGCGTTTCCACTATATCGTTCTGGCCTATACAAAAATGTTTCGATATCCTAACATTACTATTTAATTTTATACTTATTCCTAGCAACACTTTTGTTTTCAATAAAAACAAGTTTTTATTTGAAAGAAAATGGTTTTGACTTTATAAAAAAAATATATCATTCAATTTCACGTCCTTGAGCAAACGACAAGGCGACTACCGTGAAACAATAAAATATCGTGTCCATAATAATTTGTTTCATAATTAATATTTGACCATAATAATTACGAAACAAAACAAATAAATAAATCGTCACTTGATAGTGGAAAGTGGAAACACGCACAAAACCAGAATAAACCAGTTTACGCTGTCCGCAGGTGCCACGTGCAGACGTTTGGTATCGTTAGAACATAAAATTCAAAAATTATAATTATTACGTATAGACCGGGAGATATTGACACAAAATTTCGAGTCATTTGTAACAGGATGGCGGTTCTACAGGGGTCTTAGTACGCAATGACAAAAAGAAAAACGATGGTGTGAACACTGGTACCGGCGGCTTAGTCGCGTGGGCGTTAGTCGAACTCGTCGGAAAAATAGCGAAAGTCAAACGATTTGTAACACAAAAATTTTAGAATTTACCGACAGCCCATAAAAAAGAAGTAGGCGGTAGTGTCATGCCATACTTTTCCGGTGTGACTTACAGCCCGCCATACCGACGCGAATGTGTTGATTTAAAAAAAAACAATTCAACCATTTGTACCAGGCTAACTTTTGCACAGGTAACCATCGTCGTGCAGCCATTTACGAAAATCGCCATGCCATACTTTTCGGACGATTCCAAATGGTCGCCATACCGCCGAAAATCTGCAAAAATTTTTTTTTTCGCCAAACTTTTTGTACCAGTATTGCATTTGGATTTTTGGAGAGTATTTGATAAAATGTGACCATTATTATATTTACCATACTTCTAGTAGGGGGAAAAAGTGCTGCCATACTTGAAAAATTAATTTAGTATTAATTTATATAAGTGAAGATTTCCACCACCTAGATCTTTGAAATTTTGTATTTATATTCGTTGAACCTCAAACTTACAGGAAAAATTAGTGCCATACTGTTACTAATCGTTCAAAATACGAATAAAATCTTACAATAAAAAAAAA
>CAJQZM010033394.1:15400-42258 GCA_907164665.1 Colias nastes
TTGGATTTTTGGAGAGTATTTGATAAAATGTGACCATTATTATATTTGCCATACTTCTAGTAGGGGGAAAAAGTGCTGTCATACTTGAAAAATTAATTTATTATTAATTTATATACTTAAGTGAAGATTTCCAACACCTAGATCTTTGAAATTTTGTATTTATATTCGTTGATCCTCAAACTTACAGGAAAAATAAGTGCCATACTGTTACAAATCGTTTGACTTTCGCTATTTTCCGACGAGTTCGACTAACGCCCACGCGACTAAGCCGCCGGTACCAGCGTTCACACCATCATTTTTCTTTTTGTCATTGCGTACTAAGAACCCTGTAGAACCGCCATCCTGTTACAAATGACTCGAAATTTTGTGTCAATATCTCCCGGTCTATATCAACTTTCATTGCATTTTTACAAGATGTTTACCTACAAGATATAAAACATTAAAACTAATGGGGTTATTCATTTTCTATTGAGTATATTTAATTTATACGAATATTTATTGAAACGTTTTTTTTTATCCAATCCGATCCGATCCATTTTGAAAAATGTTTTCACTGTTACAATATAGGTAGTCTATCGTCGAGGCTATGTATCATCACGTTACGACCAATAGGAGGGGAGCAATGTGGGCAAAACCGTGGGGCACAGCTTATCTATACTAATATTATAAAACTGAAGAGTTTGTTTGTTTGTTTGAACGCGCTAATCTCGAGAACTACTGGTCCGATTTGAAAAATTATTTCGGTGTTAGATAGCTCATTTATCGAGGAAGGCTATAGGCTATATATCATCACGCTAAGACCAATAGGAGCGGTGCAATGCGGGTAAAACCGTGGGGCACAGCTTATATAATATATAACGGATTATTTACAAATCAAAGTCCACATTTACATCTAAGAAGCATATATTTATTAGTTTGATGTTTGCCCTGTGATAGTATTCTGTTTATATTTATCAACTAAAACAAAGTTAGCCTTTAACTTCTTGGTTGCCTTTCTCTTGTGTGTTTTTGTCTATCATATTTTAATTATTTTTGTAGTGTTTTAAAATTAGATATTAATTTGGCCTAACCCTATGATATCTTACTAAAGATATTCTGTTACAATAATTCAGGTAGAGTCTGTATTTTGAACTCCATCTGAAAAAAAAACTTATTTCTTTAATCCATAAAAAACTGATATCAAATGACAATGAACACTATGTAAATGATACATAATACAGTATTTACTTTAAATGATATAAGAATAACATTATTTAGAATAATATAAAATAGGCAACACTTACAAAATATTGCTTCAAATACAAAGAAACATAAATCAGCAATTCATTATGTAGGTATAATCTCATTTATAAACAATATTAACCCTCGATGCACTATTATCAGTAACTTATATTAATATCAATGTAATTAGACATTATAAGTAATCTCTGATTGACTTCAAGTCAGCATTTATATGATAAAATGGGTCAAAACAGTGATATGATAAATGCAAAACGGGCTTAAAGGATTTTCTTTATTGGATTATCTTGACTGTAAGAAAAAAGAACATACCTTAGAACTTTTTCAAGTTATAAATCTATACTTAATATTATAAAGCTGAAGAGTATGTTTGTTTGAACGCGCTAATATATATTATATAAATAAACCGAAAACTTCGGTGTTAGATAGTCCATTTATCAAAAGGCTATAAATAAATAAAATAAAAGTGGAAAATAAAGTCTGAATCCGAATAATCAAATTTGATTTTAAGTTTTTTTATTCAATGTAAAACAGACGTTAAACGCTACTTAATAGACGCTACTTCATTTAAAGACGTTTTATCCCGTAATTATCTATTCCAAAATGTAAATACTAACTTGCATAAAATCAGTTCAAGTTTTAAATTTGATTTATTAAAGGCGTTAAAGCAAGGTTTGTCATTGAATTTAATTTAACTAGCCCTTTGTAAGAAAAAATCTTTCACGATCATAATTTTTCTATCGAACTCTTCTGATGATAATTTCCTAATTTGAACTTTGAAAGCCTATAAAAAATTTGTCACTTGTCTTTCAAAAACGATACGGTACACCCGTACGTACCTACATACAAACGTACATATATCTTAGTTTTAAATATATTTGTTTTCAATGCTTACAAAAGTACCTAAAGCCTACATAAACTACATTAATAAGCATGATCGTTTACATCCTTATTATTATTAAACTAAGTCACACACAAAACATTAGAATAATAAAAAATATACTAAGTAACAGTATGATTTACCTGTTATGCCCAAAATGCGTCACGGGGCTTCACATAGTACACCAGAAACTACGCTTTATACATACTAAAAATGAATTAAAACATTACACGTCTTAAACAGTCTACGTAACATGAGTCATCGGTACAGATATAAAATAGAACGAATTACGAGATAATCAAAATAGTGAATTACATAA
This sequence comes from Colias nastes, assembly GCA_907164665.1. NCBI lineage: Eukaryota > Metazoa > Arthropoda > Insecta > Lepidoptera > Pieridae > Colias > Colias nastes. The sequence continues at coordinate 17,839 of CAJQZM010033394.1, forward strand.
TTTTTACAGTTTTTACATTAAAAATCGTAACGCGGCAAATCCGTTTCTCAATTACAATAAAACGACTCGAGGTTGTATGGAGAGTTCGTTACATTCAAGGTTGTTATTGTTACGTGTTCTTATTTCCTAAGGAAATTCAGTACATATTTATTAAATTTATAGGTTGTAAAAAAACTACAATTATATAATTTGTATAAATGTCCTATATATAAACTCCTAAATGTGAGTAGGTATAGGATATTTTAAAATAACTTCAAAGTTATAATTTATTAGTTATGTTTTTACAATTTTTTTGGTGTAAAATTAATTGTTAATTATAACTTTTAATTATGAAGGTTACAAAAGTGTATTAAGTAAGTATACGAGTAAGATTTGGACATACAGAAATAAAAGAGCAAAAACTATAAAACAAAAATTAATTTAAACCTATTACTAAACCTAATAGTTAAGCTACGTTTTTGTCATCAAAAATCTAAATTATTCCTATTAAATGGATCATTAAATACAATAGCTTTTAAAAATAAGCATGACAGTGCATCTTTCTGTCATCGAAACAAAGTTGGGGACAATAATATAAGGCTCTATTATGTATAATTTTGTCGTGAATTTAAGAAATAACAATATCATTAAAATAAAAACATCGCATGTCAACAGGCAATTCTGAAAACTGAACTTCTTATAATGCATACGCAAAGCTCTAATAATCGTTAAGACGGCTACTCACGTACCTGTAGCAGGGGCAAAATTGGAATTGCACCCTTAATTGGCTTCGTAATTGTGATGTGTATAGGCAAACAGGGGCAATTTAGAGAACAGCTGAAATTGCTCCAACCGCCGTGCAACCGAGATTGTTCCAATATTGCCCCTGCCGCAGGTAGGTGAGTAGTCGGCTTTATGTTGCATTTTGAACTACGACAGCTTCCGCGTTTTTTCCAGACTAGTTAGTCGGGTTTTAAAGTATTCTTTGTTAATAATACTAGCTTTCTAGCATATATTGCTTAGAATATCTTATTCGTCTTTTTGGAGACGTCATAATTTGAAAATTTTAAAACCTTTGTCTCGTGCAAGCAATATATATTTTAATTTTTTATGTTTATTTATGCTCACTGTAAGTTTATATTTTAAAGAACAGGTATAGCATGGTAATAGGTAGTTAAATTGTTTTTTATATGGGGAGTACCCGATGCCGACAGTGTTTTTAAAGATTTTCCTTATGTTATCTTAACTCAATCACTATGTAGTTGTTTACTGTACATAATATACAAAGTTTTCCGCAATTTTCAACGGGTTATAGAAAAAGTATAATAAGGAGGTATGATTTTTTTTATTTGACCCCTTGCCTCTCTTGGTAAAATAGATCAATTTTATTAGAGTTCGACCTATAAGTTTGTATGTAACAGACTTGTTTCTATGTAACCGACTCCTTTAGACTCGATTTTGACCCACATAAAACGAACAGATTTAATTCAAACTTTGTACACTTATGGTGACAATACAATAATTTCTTTAGTTTATTTTTTAACTATCATTTTTCCACGTAGGGTTGTGGTACCTACCGGTATGTGCTTACCCAAAGCGTGTTTGATTCCCACATCTATTTTATATAGGAAAAAAGTATCTCTTGTCTAATTACAACATTTAGTTCGGTATTTATTACGCAAAACTGCACTCGATTTGTCGTTTCATCACTTTTGGAATGCATGCGTCATCTGGATTTTTTGTGATCTGTACTTATAGAAAGTATAATGACCTAACCGAAGTCTGACTAACTGACAGACAGTTTAAACTGATGGATTATATGTTGTATTTGGAAGGATATCTTATCTATCTGGGAGTACTGAATCATGCTCTATTTATTCGCAATAAAAATCTTAAGAAAAAGCATGTAAATGCTATAATGCCAAAAACATATTTCAGAATAAATTATCATGTATAATATATAGCCCGGTCGATTGACGACTGTTACTGTAAATAGGACTTTGTATAAAATCCCTTGATATTGTTTTGAAATTAATACCATAATTAAGTGTAGATAATTTGAGAATGATTTTTAAAAGACGACTTAAAAAAAAAGACGTGTGGCACTCGGGGACTGCCGCGGTAAAGCTATTGCATAGCATGCCTTCAAGCCACACCTCCGAGCCCGTCGGAGTGGGGAGCGTGAGGTTTTTTCGTTACGGAATTTCTCGATTCGGTCCCCGCGCTCAAGGCCCGCGATAGAAGCTATGCAATAGCTTAATAAAAAGTGGTTAAAAATAGTTTTACGTGTACTCATCCTACACACAGGAAATAAAACACGGATAGGTATACCAGACTTTTTTATTTAAGGAAACTACAACAATATCAGATACTATTGACGTCTACGTGCCGCTCGGTGCGTAGTAACGTGAACACAGTACGTGACAGGAGTGACAGAGCAGTTCTTGGAAGATTACGTGTTTCAATTATTTAACTTTTACCACACCCCGGACACTCCATACAAAATGATCGTTTTGACAGTCACACTGTAGAGACTGCAAATGTGTGTGTTAACGCTTTATGGTTGGCACATTTGTGACTAGCGTAAAAAAAAATTCGCGTTTTTCTGATGAAATACATCCGTAAACAGCACAATATCTAACCATTTTCTACGAAAAACGATAATCACAAATCCAAAATAATAAAATTACTTTAAGTCAATTTGATTAATGTTGTCAATCTTCGTTGCGTATCGTCCTTGCAGAAAAATATGGCCCATTTTATGTCTGATCGCGAGGGGGTGAGGTAAGTTTAATTTTGGCGGGAGGCGGAGAGTGTCCGTTCTGTAGCGTTTAGCTACTATTATGTATTCTGTGCTTTTACTTCAATATTGTTATTTTATCTTATCTATACTATTATTAATATTATAAAGCTGAAGAGTTTGTTTGTTTTAACGCGCTAATCTCAAGAACTACTACTGGTCCGATTTGAAAAATTCTTTCGGTGTTGGATAGCCCATTTATCGAGGAAGGTTATAGGCTATATATCACCACGCTAAGTCTAACAGAAGCCGAGCCACGAGGGTGAAACCACGGAGCGCAGATAATAAGAACTCAAGAGCTACGGATTGCAGTACATAATGAGTTAAAACGGCAAAAAAGATACTTTAAACAATTGTTTATATATTCATGGCAGTTTTAGAGAATTTACAGGGAGAAATATCACAGCATAATATTCGCCTTTGGGAGATGGTGACTGGTTATTATTGGCGACTAAATCTTATACCTACAAGTAGGTATATTAAAATCGAGAAATTAAAAGGGATTACCTAGATTTAAATGTATTAACAGACATTACATTGTTCTGAAAGTGGTATACAACGCCTTAATCCTATGATTAATACATATATAGGTACCCCATATAACATGACATACATTTTCAGTAATTTCGTTTGTTTAATTAAGATAGTGGCTTTTAACGTTTGTTTTAGTTTATAAATAAAATCTTTTTAACTTAATTTTAGTCACGGCATAATATAGAGCCAGTGCCTCACGCTACTATAAAAATGACATCCTATAGAAATGATATGAAAAATTATTTATCAACGCGGTTTCGTTTCTGCTACGAGATATAAAAAAAAACCTTTATAATTCTTGACCATATTTTTTCAGATCTTTAGGCAAATCCGTTTTATATTTTACTAGCTGTGTCCCACGGTTTTATCCACATTGCTCCGCTCCTATTGACCTTAGCGTTTTGATATAATAATATAGCCTTCAGTCTTCCTCGTTAAATCTGCTATATTTATCAATGAAATAATTTTTCAAATCGAACCCATATTTCCTGAGATTAGCGCGTTCAACCAAACAAACAGCCTTACTTACTTTTAGTATAGATAATGTTAAAAGCAACTTTTTGTATATATTGTCTGAATCTGTATTTATCCCATATATTATTATGGTTGAAAATGTAATCGTCTTTTGTTCGTAAATAATTAATTTATACGACTTCATGCAATTGGATTTCTTTAAATATCTTGTTTATAAGATTATTCGTATTTAAAAATGAATCCTTTCATGCTTTGAAATGTAGGTGAAATGTCTCAGAATCGTATTAGGGTCAAGAATAAATAGATTAGGTTATTATTATATTGTTTTGTGTTTCATTTTGTGATAAGAATTCCTTTCTGTGCATTGCTTTTGGTGTAACGATCGGGTTAGTTTTGAAAAATATTTTTAATAAATTCAGGTGAGTTTGTCTTTATTTTCTCAGCGGTTATTATTTGTATTAATTATTCAGTCAACAAAACCATGCTTTACCTTTTTGTGTAGAAATGTAAGCAAATATAAAAAGGACGACAAAGTATAGACCCTCTTTCAAAGAAAGAAAAACAAACCCTTCTTCCTTTAAAGTCGGTTAAAAACAAGATATTAGCATGACAATAAGAAATAATTAAAACGTAGTTTATGTGCAGAGAAAATAATAGATCTCCGTACATTTAGATGCAAAACATTGTTGCATTATAATAAATCATACACGGTGTTTTCATATTAACTATAGGTACGTCTTTGAATCGAAATGGAAATATATCGTCTGATTTATTCAAGGAAAAATGTTATAAACTTGAGATATAAGGCTTTGTAGACACTGTTTATGTTTACTTGTGTGTCATCAAGGATACAGATTACAGACAGATCTCAAAATAGAAAAAAAAATAAAAATAATTGTTTGCAAGCTAACATTCTTAAAACTATTATGATTTGTAAATATTTTGTTCAATTATGTTATGTTTATAAGACTGTTAAATCATTGTTATTGTAACTTTGGAGGTGAAATTTATAAAATGGTGAAAGACAGTGTGGTGTTAGTGTCTTTGAAATATTTTCCCGCTGTTTTGGATTTGTTGGAAAATGTGAGTAATGTTGTCTTATATAGATAACTATAGGTAATAGTAATTCAAATTGTTTTGATTGGGTAAAAATGGGAAATATAAATTAAGGAAATCTAGTAACGTATGTACATATTTCTGATACATAAAAGTTAGGCGGTAGTTCCACCAAAAAATATACTGAAAAATAAATAAATACGTAGAAAGTTTAACATAAGTACAGAAAAGGACTAAAGGAGAATGTATCAATACCACATTGTCCTTGTTTAAATATTTAATCTATTATTTCTATTTTTTAAAATATACAATATCTTTACTTTCAAGATAAGGTTGGAACGGAGCCCGCGCGTCAATTGACAACATTTCAAAATTTTAAGCTACTTATTTTTTTATTTTAATGAAAACTAGATCAAAAATTATGATACACGTATTTTTTGCTTTTTCTAAATATCGAAGTTTTCATTCATCTTTTTGAGTTTTAAAATCATCTCATTCGAAAATGTCGTAAGCGCCAAATGACGTCATACATACGGAGGAATACATTTTTTCCTTTGCCACTTAACTAGTTTAAATTAAAAAAAAATCTTGACAGTTGACATTTTGGCACATTTGTCACTTTGATTCGTCAAGCTTTGTAAATATTGTTATTTGTTATTTGCTGATCCAAATTTTAAACAAAAGAAACTTATTCACAAGTACTGATGATGATGACTTTATGCAGGATTTGTTAAGGGGTGCTGAAAATTTCTTGGAAACAAATATACTATCCCAAAAACGTTGCAAAATGTGTTAAATAAATACAACTTTTAGTAAGTAAACAAAGTCTTTTATTTCAAGAAAATTATGAACACTATAGGCACTATTTGTATAATATAAATGAATTGGTCCAACTCCAATCAAACAAACATCACGCTAATGAGATTAAATAAGAAAACCAAAACACAATAACACGATTTAAAAGTTTGTTGACATGAATAATTCACAAAAATGACATTAATATGAAATTTGACACATGCCATACCCTGTAAATGTCAGTGATAGTTTTTTTTTAACTTTTTTTAAATTAGGCAAAGGCGCATTTTTATTCCTCCGTATGTATGACGTCATCATCACATTTATCGTTTTTATTTAATTTCTCTTAAAATATGCGATTAAAAAATGAAATATTTTTTTTCTGTAATCGCAAGAGCAAAATAAAGAAACGGTTTTTTTCTTTCATGGCCTTATAAAAAATGAAATGTTGTCAATTATCTGACAAATAATGTTCATAGTGTAATAAACTTTATTGTTCAATAAAGATTATATTACTATCTTTAATTATTTATCGTATTACGTACTTTTTGGTATATTTAGGTATTATTACCACCACGGAGTGTGTTGTCTTTACGTAGATATTAATAGAGTTAGAGGACATATAATTATTAATTAGCTGGTTATTTTTATGTATAAACTGGTAGTATTTAGGTTGGTAATAGTACTATAGCTTGCCATTTGAATTGATTGATTTTTTTTAAAGCCTTATGTGTAAGTAGTCATATTGATAACTAGCTGTTCCCCGCGGTTTCACCCGCATTGCTCCGCTCCTGTTGGTCGTTTGGCGTGATGATATATAGCCTTCCTAAGGCCTTCCTCGATAAATGGGCTATCTAACACCAAAATAATTTTTCAAAAAGGACCAGTAGTTCCTGAGATTAGCGCGTTCAAACATCAAACAAACTCTTCAGCTTTATAATATTAGTATAGAATATAGATTATTCATTGGCGCAATTTTAAAGTTTTCGCGCTAAAAATTAAACCTTTAACAAGCTTTTGAGTCATCATATACATAATGCAATAGTTAATTACTTTTTTAAGTTTACACAACAAAAAATTAGGTTTAAACGGATCTGATGAAATGGGAATTACCGTAGGTCGCTTGGGAAAGTGCATCAATGTCGTTTTTACGTATAATATTGAAACCGGTCAAGTGTGATCACAAAATATCGGACACTTTTTTATACTTTACGGTGTTAACCTTTAGATGTAAATTGTATAACGTTTTAGGATTATTAGCTCAAATCGTGCTGAAATGGTGTCAGTTAAAATTGCTAGCGTTATTAAGTTTTAGAACGAAGTAATTGATAGTTTCAGGAATTATGCCCAACTTTTCTACAAACTTTTATATACCTAATGCTAAAAATGTTCCTGTTAATTCTAAACATGTACCTAATCTGCATATCCAAGTAATATTGTGATAGTGGAAAGTTAAATATAAAATACATATAGGTAGTCATAACTTTAGAAAGAGCCATATAATTCTATTTTCATGATCAATATTAAAAATAATTGATTGAAATTATTTTTAAGGCGGAAAACTTCAATTTCTATTTTCTATTACAATATTTTTCAGTAGATCGATCAATATTCAGGGTCACCATTTTTTTCTGGGTCGTTAAATTGTAAGACAAGAATATAGACATGTAAAATACGATAACATTTTACAGCATTATTTTCACCAATTTAAAGTGACTATTAAAACACAATAAAGGACGAAATATGACTTGACGAAAATAAGATATCGTTATTATCGTAATTCTTAATGGAATTGAACAATTTGATTGCTCTTTATAAAGCCCAATTTAAGTTTTGCGTTTCCAGTTGGAAATAACCGCCGCAATAAATATGCTCTCATTTGAGCGCGTAAATCATAATAATATCTGACATCATTGCCTGTACACTTTTTTTAGTTCTTTACCAATGATATTATATTTACAAACAATTCTTTACGTACTAAGTGGGTACCTATTTTATAAATCACTTATTATAGAGATTATATTATAGTTAAGTAATTTATTTTAAGACTAAAAATTCTATAGTCATAATATATAGTCATAATCGATACATGTCCAATCATGTTATATGATATATAATTTCCATTTATCTCATTGATAGAGCGCGTACGAGGAAATATACTGAACTTTTCTAACCTCTTAATGTATCATAAAGGCAATAATATGTAGTCTTGTTGTCTAGTATTTGATTATTTTCATAACAAACTAGCTACACGGCCTGGCTTTGCACGGGTTCATTTTTAACACGCGTATATTAGCTTCACCTGTATGTTTGTATGTTTGTATGTTTGTTTGTAACTGACATAAGCTCAATTTAAGGCACTTTTAGCGGATAGATTAAATCGTATCCTAATCATAATAAAAGTACTTATAATTAGGTACTTGCAAGTCAACCCTTATCTCCTAAAAAAAATAATAATAAAAAGGCGGTAAAAATTCTTACCTAGAATATTGGAAAGTACTACCGAATGAATTGTTTTCAGTTTTCACAGTACGCATGCGTCATGATATAACACGTAGTCTGTAGATACTAGGTACGTACTATCCATTTCTTGTAATGCCTAGTATCTCATGTGGCTTGCTAGCGACAAACCACACTCAGTGTAGATGCGATAATCACAAAAAAAGGCCGGCAACGCTGGCACTCGGTGAAATCGCGGGCGTAAAAAATATTCGAAATTGATCTGTTATCTGTCACCTAAGTCTGTCACAGATTAGTTCGATTGTTTTTACGCGGGAATTTGTGTTTCGCGCCCTTTTGGTTTAATGCCAGCGTCAATTTAAAAAATTCTAAATTTGAATTTTATTTGGTAAGTTTTGTGATTTTTTTTTATTTATGTTTGCACTTTTTTAAAATATGATCTAAGTAAAAAACAGCTTTTTATATAAGGAGTTGAATTAAATACAAATTAATACTTTACAATTTAATCTTTTTTGGAAAATATTATAGTGTACACTGAGTGAATTTTTACACTACATAAATTTTACATAATCTCGAAAATTATTAAAAGTTACCTCCTAGGTGCCTCTTAACTAAGCTATGATATGGATAAAATACTAGATTACTAAAAAGATATAGAACTTACATTACACTTCATAAACGCTATGTCACAGTACACGTGGATAAAAATGAGTTAGTCGATTAAAATATTTTCCGCATTTTTATTATTTTCTGCGATAGCGTAGCGAAGATATTACTTGTATACGTAGTATATTATTATTAGTCTGTGATATTACTAATTTATTAGATATTTCATTACTCATAAATATAATTACTAATTGGAATTTTTAAATAATTTATCTACTTATTTCTCGTTCATTAATTCAATTTATGTAAGCAACATTTGTAAGATTATAAATGGAATGTCGTATAACTAATAAAACTATAAACAACGCATATGCTATGTTATAAATGCAAATGTTTGATGAAATGTCATATTATGAGAATTGTATATGTAATTCATACTTAGACGCAAAAATACTGAATCAATACAAGTGATAACTGCGTTAAAAACAACCGACTTCAAACTTGCATTTGCAACATTTACAAATACAGACAAAAATGCTCATAAAATAAAAACTACTGGGCCTATCCGAATAAAATTTTTATGGGACCAATTCGACACCATCCCGCATCGAACAAAAAAAGAATCACGTAAATCGGTTCAGAAACCTCGGAGTAATCGGTGTACATACATAAAAAAAAAAAACATACCGGCCGAATTGATAACCTCCTCCTTTTTTTTGAAGTCGGTTAATAAATAAAAATCTGCAAGAAAATGTCGAAGAGTCGCGGGCAAATTGCAGGTTACAGTAACGCCATATTTTTTTAAACCATAGGCTATAGAATATAGATAATAGCCGGGCACTGCGTGAATAAAATTAAAAAAAAAAAACGAAAAGAACGCAAATGTTTATTGTAGTCTACTTGATAAGTTGAAAATGGCGTAAAATAGAGATAAGTCTCTTAAAAATACGTGCGATAGCTCATTTGATTCGGAATGACGTCTAGAAAAATGTATCGGAAATGTGTATTAGCACACAAAAAATTGCAAAAGTTATAAACAAATTAAGTTGCAAAAAAAAGGTATTTCGTTTATTGTTAATAACTCCGAAATTATTAACATTTCAGAAATTTTGAAAAAAGATTCTTAAAGAGGAGGAAATTTCCAACGAAAATCTTCCGACTCCCGGAATTCTATCTCCATTATTTATAATTTTAATTTAACGCTGAAAATAGCCCTCCGCGCGGCATTTTTAGTTAGCGCGCGCGGCTTCAAAACCGAGCACGTCACTCTAATTATTTTTTTTAAGGTATTAAATATTAATTTAAAAATTTAAAAAAATTATGGTGTATTCCGAACACTTCAAAGAATTTGCTCCCGTTGGAAATTTTACTTAAAGTTAATTTTTCAACAAATTAGACAAATGTTAATTAACGAAATTTTTTTGAACTTCCGTCCTTATTGCACATTAAAAAAAATGTTTAAATAATTGTCGGTAAAATTTTTCACTTCGTGGAGCCCTTCATATAAATATACTTAACAAGATCGCGCCATAAAAGTTTAAAAAATGTTAATACTTTGTTTATAATAATTTTTTCAAGTTAAGTAACTTAAACAAAAAACTAGAAATTTCTAGTTTTTTGTTAACTTGAAAAAATTTTCAACTTATCACTCAGACTATTGTTCAAAAATTCAAATAACATAAGATTGACACTAATGCGTGTTGAAAATTGATTTCCGTCTAGAAACTCCGTGGTAGTTAAAAAAATGACTAGGTATTCATAAGCACTGAAAGTTTACATAAATAAGTTTTCGAGTTGAGTTAAAGAATTTGGTCGACACATTTAATTTTAGTAAGTACCTACGTAAAATAGTTATATAAAAAACCAAGAAAAAACCGCTTTCGTATATTATTAATAATTATTACTCACAGCACAGATAACAGATACCATAATCACTCAATTATAAAATATTTTCTAAAAAAAATACTCTATAAAACATCAAACCATCTAAAGAGAAATTGTTATTTTATATAGTTACTCATACTGCATACATTTATGACTCTTTGTTTGAATTATGTTCATTTATGTGAATACGATTGGATTTAGTTACGGTTATCTACTACACTAAAAGCCTAAGCCTAAAACATAAAACATTACTAAAGATATAGTTATCAGCATTGTTTTATAGATATGCAATACGTTTAATTGTGTTATCATCACAAACAAGGAGGCTGAGCATACCTTTTAAAATTAAAAATATACGTCCTTTGGGATAGTTTCTAAACGTAAAAGTAGCCAACAGATTTTTTTCTTTTTGCTTTTTAAACAATATCACGTTTTCGTTTGTATTGGCGAGAAACGAATTCGCGCGTCGAATTTCAGACCTAACAATATTTTATATACATTCAAACTAAGCAAATTGCAAACTGCATTCCATGAAAATATCGCTGTGAAGTTTACAAACATAATAGGTACGTGATGGTCGACTGTTTAATTCATAACAAACACGTTTTAAAAACACGTGGTACTTGGTAGGTATTTAATTCATTTGACACACTACGTAGGTAACAGCTGATTACTGCTACATATTAATTTAACCTTTGATTTTACTTATTAATTTATTATTTATATTATTGTGTATGTAAATGTAAGGCATTTTTAATGTTATTGAACGTGAATATTATTATATTCCCCGAATAATGTAGAGATTGTAAAAATATACTTATTGCTTTTTAACGTTACACGTGATTTTATGATAATAAGTATGATTATTGAGTAAAATCGTTAAGGGTAATTTTGTAAGTAAATTAACAAGGGTAAAATATGATATTTTACAATTATTTAACTGAATATATTATATTATTATGTAAATTAATAGTCTATTAGTAAAGTAATAATAGTTTTGTAAGTAAATAATCTATTTTATCATCATTCTAGCACATGGTTTTTTATGTCTGCTTTTATGATAAATAACGTTAAAACAAACATACGGAAACGGATGCACTAATACCGGAGGTAAGCAACTATCTAAGAACTAGGATATGTAGCACATAACTAGGTGTAACAATTAGAGTGCATAATTGACTCATATCTTTCTTTGTTCCACTAGTTTGTTTAGATAACATCTCGAATTTCATTTTATTCATACTATAGAAATATAACATAGTATAAAACAGAGGTGCTGTCTGTCCGTCTCTATGTGTGCTTAAATCTTTAAAAACACGCTACTCATTCTTTCTTTTTTCTACGGATTGTGTTGCGGTTCTTGTAGATTTAGTAGATAGAGTGATGACGATGTTGGTCTATAATTTACATATTATGTTTTAGACAAGTGGACGAAACCGTGGGCGGAAACTAGTTTATATATAAATAGATATAATCATAACAAACAGCCTTTCTTTGTATTCATAAATATGGGTCAATTGTGTTTCTAGGTACCTACTGAGTTATTACTAAACGATCTAAACCGAAATGTTCATAAAACAATAGATAGGGTGGATGTTAATGATGCATATATTAAATCTGTTGAAAGAAGGTTGTAATATATTGCAATGCCTTTAAGTTCTAGACCTAACAAATGTATTTTAACACGTTTTTTTTCATCTGCGTGTTTGTCTGTAACCGACATCTTTAGTTGAATTTAATAAGTGTTTCTTTCGGTGTGAGACAGGCCCATCCATCGAGGAAGACTATAGGCTTCCTATATATCATCACCCTAAGACCAACAGAACAGGAGCCACGCGGGTGAAACCGCGGAGCGCAGCTAGTTCCTAATAGATATGCACACTTCAAAAGAAGTTTCTTTCCGCTTACAACTGGGAACCAACTTCCTCATTAGGCGTTTTACAACAAACATAAAAACATTTATGTTCTTTTACATGCAGTATTTGCATTCAACATTTATCAGTAGATAGGATTAGATAAGCCTTTTATAGCACAGGCTGTAGTGACTAGTGCCCCTATTTCTAACTAGCAATCAAAGTTTTTAAAATATGCGGCTTTTATGTAACTGCCTATTTACAATTTGCTTAATCTGCTACCCAGAATTGAATCTATCCCTGTGGCAAATTTCATTCTGAACGACGTAACAAACGTCGTTTTTGCGTGAAGGAGTATCAAACATGCTTTATGTGTGTTTTTTTTCTAGACGTTATATTGAAATCAACAACAAATCAAATGTGTGTGTGAAGTCACATGTCCCCTAGTTGGGTAAGGGGCAGATGCATTATAAATCTGTTTCACTGATCGATTTTCTTTAGGGACAAGTAGGTGATCAGCCTTCTGTGTCCTGCCAGACCGAGACATTTTTTTTTCTTCGTCTCCACCGGGAATCGAACCCAGGACCCCTCGGTGTTACGCTCACGCGTCAACCACTGTACCAAGGAGGCAGTCAACAATAACAAATCAAATGAATTAATCAATAAATGATGCATTTCAAAAGATTACAATCTTTCTGATGTTATTACTACCATTGCTTACTCATGTTTTTCCCCGATATAATGAAATAACATCTCGCTTATAAGACAATTGAGAATTATATATTTCAAACAATAGACAAATTACCGTTTCCTTCTGACTGAAGACTGTACAATTATTAATAAAAATTATTAATTATTAATAAAAAAAAATTTTAACGTAAAAAGGTACGTAAGTTTGAAGAAAAATTATTAATAAAAAAAAACACCCACACTCAAAAAAAGTTTTAATATATAAACTAATACTAAATTAATGTATTGTCACCGATCCTTGATAAGTGTTCAAGGTTTGGACTAAATCTGTCCGTCCGTGCGTCCGAATCGAGTAACAGGTTACATACAAACTCATAGATAAACAAACATAAACGTGAGTTAAAAGTTAAATTTATTGAAAAATACATTTTTAACTTTATAAAAAATATTTAAGTACCTATATTATTTCGCGTACTTGTCTAATGGGCTTTTTTGAATTAATTCATATACTGAATATTTCATACAAGGCCATCTAGATGCCATTCTAGACCCAAATTATGCTAAGCTTAGTACTAAGTATTATTATTTATTACCTATTTTGATGCAATGAATAAGTAGGTAGGTACGTAAGTTGGTAAAAACGCAACTTTTGCTTATTAAAAAAATGTTATTTATGCACAACTAGCATTCCGCTTACGGCTTTGCCTGCGTTGTCTAAAATGATAGACTAAAATTTTCTACTTGAACCACGCTAATTAAAAAAAATGCATGAAAATCTGCGTAGGTAGTTTTAAAGACTAACAACTTTGTTTTATACTATGTGGTGATATAACGTGTATAGTTTCATCAGTATTATTTAAAATACGGTATTAACTATCGCTCTACTATGTAATTAAAAGACATTAAGACGTAAACATTATCATCAATTTATTGCAGTCGATCAAAGAGGAATGAGTAACTAGAAAAACAATAAACATCTAATAGGTTCCTAGTTTTCATCCGCGTACTTTCTTATATATTTATTTTATTATATGAATTTAATGATACACCGTAAATAAATAATAATTATTATATTCTGTAATTAATATGGCAATAAACTTCGTTGCCATTTAATAAAAATTTTATAAGTTCGATGACTTAGAGTTTTTTTACAAAGGTATATCTGATAAATGTTATGTAAAGATACCTCTTATCTACTTATCAAAAAGTACAAAGAATTTTTTTAAGTATCTCGTCAATATATTTAATAATGATTATTGACTCTACATTCTATTGTAGTATCATAAAATAAATATGTGTATGTATTATAATATTACGTGTATAGAAAGGACTTGTAGTAGGTTTGTTTAGTAAATAATAACTAATTGTCACACACGCTTATAACTAGTGCTTCACGGATCTTTTGGCACATGGCGAAATTGTGAACTAATCAAAGCAAGATGAGCTTTACAGGACGTTCCTAATTTCCCTGAGCCTATTTTGCGGAGTTTTTTGCATCGGAAAACCTTGTTTCCCACATATAAATTAGTGGCTTCGTATATCATTGCTTTCGTATGAAATAAATAAATATGCTTTAAATTTAGATTTGTCGAAATGTATGACTTTCATTTTGATGCATGCAATAGAGTATGGATGAGTAAATATAGTGAAAAGGTCGATTACTAATCCAAGTTGCATTATGCATCTGATTCTCCGTGATAAACTTTCAATTTTATCTGTTTTCATACAAGTGTTTTATTTTCGTCTCAGTACTGTCATCCTTTAGATAAACCTAAGATCTATCGATAACTTATCAACATTTGAATTTCGACATGCACTTGAGAAAGATTTCAGTGTAAGGGAAATGTTTGGATCGGGTTTTGGTGCCGGTGTGGGGATCGGGCTGTTCCCCTTTAGTCCCCCCCTCGCGGCCGGGATACTAACTGCGAATATATTCACGAATGTCACCACGAATATGAGTTCTATGGGTGGCATGCCTGTGCGAATACCTATGGTAATGTTATAATTATTTTGTTTCTCTTATTATAAGTAGCTGTTACTAGTAGTGTTTTATGTAAAATGGAAATGATCCTTCAACGCCTCATTTAAGTATAGTCAGGGGGAGCCAAAATGGCAATTCGTAATAGATGCTTAAGACTATAGAGTAATTAATAACTTAGTAAGTAAGAATTATTTTTTTTTTCGAAAAGGTAATTATTAGAACCGCGTAGCGTTTTTGGAGCCAGCGTAAACTTTCCAAGTGTGCGTTATTTCATAATTTCTACCATATTTTGAATTGTTAAACTAAATATAACTCAGAAAGTAGTATATTCGCGATTAAACTTTTCATGTTCTAGTGTCTGATTTAAATTTTCCACAAACCTTTATTTATTTTGATCGTACTTGTTTTTTGACATTAATGATTAAATATCTTTAAATGTCAAAATGTGATCTCTTTTCTTTGATATCAACATATCTTAAACTGATAAGAGTATTTCGATCGCTACAACAGTTATCCAGTATGATAACTAATCTACATATAGGTACTTCACTACATAGTATAAAACAAAGTCGCTTTCTCTGTCCCTATGTCCCTTTGTATGCTTAAATCTTTAAAACTACACAACGGATTTTGATGCGGTTTTTTTTAATAGATAAAGTGATTCAAGAGGAAGGTTTTAGTATATAATTTATTAGGTTTTAGACAAAGCGGGCGAAGCCGCGGGCGGTAAGCTAGTAATATTATAAAGCTGAAGAGTTTGTTTGTTTGTTCGTTTGTTTGAACGCGTTAATAGCAGGACCTACTGGTCCCATTTGAAAAATTCTTTCGGTGTTACATAGCCCATTTATCGAGGAAGGCTATAGGCTATATCATCTCTGCGGGTAAAACTGCGGGGCACAGCTTGTAATAATCTTATATAATGAGTTCATGAGATGAAACAAAGAGGCTATAGAAATAAGATAGTTATTTGTATTCATAATTCATACTAACATACGTCTTGACTAACTCATCCTCATTTACATATTTATTATCATTTGTTACTTGAAGGTGTACCTACTTACTCTTTATTGATAATACCATGATAATACGTTAAATAAAATGTACGCGGATGTTTTTCCTTAATTGCTTCGCTGAAAGTAAGATTGAAAAGTCAAACATTGAGAAGGCGCGTTTTCTACATAGAGATACAGAAAGAATTTTACTCGAGTTTTTTATTTATGGCGGTATGCGAAATTTTCTTTATGGTATATAATCTTAATTCGCTAATTCATGTATAATAAATAATAATATAAAGAAAGATTTTCGTCAAGGCCTCCGACGCTATTAAAGATTATTATATTCTTATAGGTATCTACTTACCTTATTACCATCTATATACTTACTTATAAAAGTATTAGTAGTGCTTAGAAGGTGGAACATGTAAATTGTTTTATTAAATATCCAAAGACAATGGAGTGAATATTAAAACACAGGAAGTTGTAAAACAACATATTTCCGTAAAGACGTTTTATTTTCATCACCTTTCAGTAGATACGTAATTAATGCTGTTACAATCAAATACTATTCTGTGCCAATACTATTTAGATAATGTGCTGAAATTTTCTAAATGATTTTAAGTACCTACTTATAGTAGGTATTTTATATAATATTTTTAACGATCCATTTTTTAAAGCCTTTTTTACACGTACAAAACAACAGAGTGAAAAATTACTTTTTTATGACTTACAGTAGTTTCTTATGAATGACGAAATCGCGAGAACCAGCTAGATGCTAGTATAATATAATAATATTATATAAACCATTATATGCGGTTCATTAACTGCACTTCTATGTTTTCAGTACGTTTAGCCAATGCGTTTATAACATTTTACTGCGTCATTTTGATAAATTTTACACCACCCATAACGTTTTGTCTTATCGACATCGATAAAACTGTATATAACCTAGTTGTTTATTATTCACTCTGTTGTTTTGTATATTATAATACTAGCCACCCGCCCCGGCCCCGCATGGATTGACCCGGGGTAAAAGATATCATAATATAAACTAGGTATGTCAAGAACGCTGTAACTTTCTACAGGAGAAAAAAATCTAAAGTTCGTTGTTCGATTCGATTCAGCAGGTTCAATTTGAAATTACTTTTCATCATATGCAAAGCACATTATTTTACTTATTTACCTACCTACTCTTTCTTTTTATGTATTAGTGAAAACTTCATACTTCGTTGCATTTTTTTTTCTAGTCGTCAATAAATTCCTCAATAACATCTTTACATTTTGAGTAAAACTTATGTAGAAACTTTTTAATAATCTGTGATAATACAGTCGGAGGAAATAAGATTTACCTAACTCTATCCGTTTAATTCTACCGGTTTCATAAGAAGGGATTTATTAGTATTTAGTTATGGTCCGCTATGGTAAAAACCACTTGGAATAATCATTTATCACATAAATTCGTTAATACTTACAGGAAAAGGAAATGTACTAGGACCGAGGTGATCAATATTACCTGCTACCTATTAGAAATTAATGAAAAACTTGGACTAGTACATTACATTCTAGTGCTACATAAAAGTACTATTGTATTATATTATCTGTGAGAAAAGTATGGTCTTTACAAAACCAGTTGTGACGTACTATAGCGGTAACAGTGCATCATACAGTGCATGCAATGTCAAGGCAGGCCTCCGTCACTCGCTCAAGGTCGCGCTATAAGTGCCTACCGCACAGTAGGTCGGTACCGACCCAAGCGGCAGTTGGTTGGCACACGCGAGACTGCGCACCCGCGTCACGTTTCCCGCGCTCGCTACCAAGATGCCCGGTTATTGCGATGTGGACGGGTGTCGGAGTTCAAGAGTTATTTATTAAAATTATTCATAAGATTCAGAATTTTTACAACAGTTAAATTGAATAACCGTAAGTTCAGCGATGGTAAAAAAAACATTGAACATTTCATAAAATTAAAGCACATATAATTTTTATCTGTATTGGTCTTGTGGCCGCAGATTCACCCGAATGAACCCTCTACCCGTGAACCCGTAAATCTCAGCCATATAGTCAGCAGCCCCCGACCCACGCAGTAACAAAGAAACTCACAAACCTATCAGGCTACTTTTTATCCAGGAGACACATATAGCGGGTCCACGCGGGTGAAACCGAAGGAAACAACTACTATCAATAAGATTTCATTTTTTTTATTGTATAATGTAATAAATATAATTAACAATAAAAAATTAAGTGTTTCAGCAACTCTGTGTTTAATTTACGCGCTCGGTACAACCCTAAAGTTTTCGTTTGATGACGCAATCACGCGGCGTGCGCGGGAAACTCGCTTCTCGGTGCGTGTTCGTAGAGTACATTTCTTACTGCAGCCGAGTTGCGGCGCATTTTGTAGGTAAATATAGCGTAGGTATTTTAGCTTTTGTATGGGAGTGATGTATCTGTTACGAAGTAACTATTCTCTAATCTGTGGTCAAGGGCAGGAAAAATCGCGGTGTTCAAGTACGGTCAAGTGCAGATGTATTATGATTCAAGGCTCGTCCAATTGATGCGTAAATACATATTGTTCGAATGAGCACAACTGATTCATTATTTTGTTGATATTGTATCATTTTCCATCACGTTTTGCGAACTAATAGAACTAATAGAATATGTGAAAATTATTAGGTACCTAATACTTTATTGTCGATTTTCCGAAATTTTCTAGAATACTTACTTAGTATTTTTTAACGTTGTAGTAACATGGAATGTTACATAGAAATTGTTCTTAATTATTGATTATTAATAATTATTTTATACACTGAATCCTTATTTTTATCATGTTTCTAATAAAAGCATGTATCGTTTGGATTGTGGTCCCATGTTACTTAAATTATGTATTATACATCTTATTTTATTACGCCTAATAATGTTTTGAAGCGTAAATGCTGCTATAAAATTATAGGCGATTATATAGAAGTATTTTATGTATATGTACCAAAAGCATATCGACCATGAATAATAGTATGCTCCACAGTATGCTCAGTCGTGCATCTAATAACAGTAAAATTCATAAAATAGGTATAAAGCATAAAAGAAATCATAAAATCATTTCAAAATAATATGTATTACATTTTTAAAACGAAACTGGAATGTCAACAGGCAGTTCACTGACATTGACATAAACTTCCGTCAAATCCCGTTTCAACTTTCAATGTCAATAATTGTCAAACGGAATTGATACCTAATTGATATCATCACGAAACAAAAACAATGCATTTTTGTTTGCAATTTTCCAAATACCTTTCGCTCGCGTAAAAGTTTAGTCGTGGCAGGACCTAGATTTTAATATTTTTGCAAAATGTGGTCGAATTTGGGTCGTCGAGACCAGCAGGATGATTCTGAAACTGAACCGTTGCTTCCCGCTATTCCAGGACCTAGTTATAATGAGGTATTATTTTGTATTTTAAATGAAATATTTTTATGTAACTGTAAATTAAAGTAGGCTATTAAATTACATGGAAATGTTTGAAGCGGTGTACTGTTTTGTATAATCGCTTTTGTAATAAAACGACAATGCTAATAGTTGTGCGATTTTTATTTGTGTAATTGTTTATTAAATTAATTTCTTGATGATAATAAACTTTTAACCACTCACGACAGTAGGAATATTATGATTATGCTGAAAAATGAAAATCAAAAATGTAATTTATTACATTGAACTCAAAAATATTATGTACACTCTTCCATAACATAAATACAACAGCATTTAACATCGACATAAAAAATCTAATTCTGGATGTGATATTTTATTTTATTTGAAGTCATCTATTTTTTCCAATAAGACTCATAGTTCTTAACATCCAAAAATCTACTTGTATTATGTTTCTAACTGAGACATTTAGAAATAATAGGCATACATTTTATTTATTAAAAGTTATGCAGTTATGAAATTGCGATACAGGTCTAAAGTATCATTTGTCACTTTCCTAAACTCAAAAATATTAGGCTCAAAACACAAAACAAAAATTATATAACGATTTGAAACATACCTTGTCTTTATATTACAACTAAGTATCCTCCTCAATAAAATTTAATTCATATTTATATTTTATGTTTTTCTCTAATTGAGTAAATCTCTAATTTCCAGAGGGCAGAGGGCAACAACGGTGCAATGGCTGAAGTTGGAGTGTCTCAAGCTGTATTGGTGGAGCCAAGAGGCGATAATGGCCGCAAGCTCCCGCAATACATTGCAGCTTTATCAGGTATGTAGAAAAGAAACTGCTTGAATATAACAACTTACATATTTTTCGAAGTGAAACTTCTTTGTGTGTTGAGAGTAAAATTTCAAGGTCGCGTCATGGGAATACCGTCACGTCACGTAAGGCGACGATTTTGGTATCTTTGTATCTTGCCAAAGAAGTTTCACTTCTGACACGTGTTCTGCACACACAAACTTTTTTGTACATACAGTAGCTATTTGTTTTTAAATCTATCAAAATAATTTTACAAATAAATAAGGATTTTTTGAGCATTTATAATAAAATTTGATGAACTGCTGATGATATAATATTATATTATACTACAAAGAAATAAATAAAACTTGTTTACCGCTTCTCTACCTACTTCAAAATAACTAAAATAATAATTGCACAACTAAAGCATAATTAAGCTTGAAGATTGTGCAAGTGAATTTGCTATGGATTATTATTTTGTAAAAAAACTGTGTAGATGTAAACATAATATGATGTTCCTATTAAAATAAAAATAAATCTGGAGTTACATATTTTATTAATTTTTTAAAGACATTTCCATATATTTTCAATATATCTCCACTTAATAACATAATAAATCATAGCCAAAATGAATCTTTGTTTCATAAAAATTATTAGGTACTTTAAATATTTTGACATAAACCTTCGCACGTCCTACGCACATTATTTGCGCGTAACTAAATCTGTATTTTATAGTAGGACGCGTGAGAGAGTAATCACAGCTCTTTTTACCTTTACTTAGTCTTATTAACATCTAAATGGGTATGAATCACACTGTAATTATATCGACTTCATGAGAACAATGGTAATTTCACGTAATTTTTTAAATATTCGTGTTACTTGTCGTACTATAACCTTGGCATAGCAGAATTAATTTATGGCAGCTTGCTGTGCTTTGTGGTGTTTTTAAAATTACAAAGACGATAGATAATAAATGATGATTCTTTAACATTTTTTTTGTTTTCTTTTCAAGAAAATATATTCAGTATAGTTTTTTAGCATATTACAGAAATATTCAATCCCATGTTAGTTTAAGATAACTTATAGATTCTCTTGTTGCTGCTCTTGTGTACGCGATTTAATAAATGTTCTAAAACTTACACCACAGCCCAATTTGCAAAATACCCTCATATTTTTTATATTTTATTCAAATTATGATTATTCGTTTCCAGCCACGCTCGGTGCCTTGGCCGCCGGTTCTATGCTGGGCTGGTCATCACCAGTCATCTTGAAGATCACCAAAGACAACAGCACCGATTACAATTTCAGTGTATCCGTATCCCAAGGCGATTGGGTCTCGTCACTGATCAATCTCGGAGCTGCAGCTGTGTGCTTTCCGATCGGACTTATCATGGACATTTTAGGAAGAAAGAAGACCATGTTGTTTCTAACTTTGCCGTTCACATTGGGCTGGTTGTTGATAACCTTCGCGACCAATGTCGGCATGTTAATGGCCGGGAGATTCATCACGGGTATAGCTGGAGGGGCGTTTTGTGTCACAGCCCCAGCCTATACAAGTGAAATTGCCCAGGATTCTATTAGAGGCACGTTGGGAAGCTACTTCCAATTGATGATCACTGTCGGTATATTATTCGCGTACGCGGTTGGAAGTTACACTAGCGTGTTCCTTTTCAATATTCTCTGTACGTTGATACCGATCGTGTTCGCGATTATTTTCTTTTTCATGCCAGAAAGTCCTAACTTCTTGGTCGTTAAGGGCAGGCACGATGAAGCGAGGGAAGCGCTGATCAGATTGCGCGGAAGGAACTACGATGTGGACAGCGAATTGAGCAATCTGCAAACAAAGGCCGAAGATGCCAAAAACAACCCAGTTTCCTTCCTTTCGGCGATTACTAAGAAGACCGCGTTGAAAGCTGTGCTCATTTGCTACGCTCTGATGTTGTTCCAACAACTGTCGGGTATTAATGCGGTTATCTTCAACACGTCGAAAATCTTTACGAGTGCCGGAGCGGCTATCGAACCAGCCATTGCTACGATTATCATTGGTGTCATTCAAGTATTGGCGACCTTTGTATCCAGTTTAGTCGTCGACAAATTGGGCAGACGTATTCTTCTGTTGTTCTCCGCTTTAGTTATGTGCATTTGTTCAACGGCTATCGGAGTATATTTCTTCCTGCAAGACACTCACGGTTCATACTCTTCAATAGTGGAAGCCTTGTCGTGGCTGCCTCTATTGTCATTGTCACTTTTCATTATCGCGTTCTCACTTGGTTTCGGGCCTATTCCTTGGATGATGGCCGGTGAACTGTGTTTGATCGACATAAAAGCTTTCGTCGGTTCGACAGCAGGAACCTTTAACTGGTTGCTCAGTTTCACAGTGACTAGCACGTTCAACTCTCTAAACAACGCGATTGGCTCCGGACAGGTGTTCTGGCTCTTCGCCAGCATCATGGTCATTGGCTTCATCTTCATCTTCTTCATTGTGCCAGAAACGAAAGGAAAGAGTGTCGACGAAATACAAATCATGTTAGGCGCTGAGCCTCAATCGATTGCTCCTATGGACGAAAAGAAATAAATCAAGCGAAAAGACTGATAAAGTATTTTTCTACAAAATGGCGGGTAGTTCGCAATTGGCTATTTTTAGACGTCTTTGGTAACACAGGTGTGCTTCGTAAGTTACGGTTTAACTGCTCCTTTACCAAAGATTTCCTCGTTTCGATTTGTTATTTCGTCGACACGTTAGCTTTAAGTTATAGCTCTGTGAACTAGTTTTTAATTTATTTTTATTTATCGTAGTCGTAGTGAAACTGAACCGAAAAGTATCTGTATATTAATGAATTTAAAAATATTTATTAACGAATGAGGATAAATAAATTTCAATTATGATTGAAGTTTTTTAATTCACATGAGTTTGATATTAACTATTTAAGATTATTTTTAGTCAATTAGTTTAAAAATTGATGCAGCTAAACGTTTCGTCATATCAAATGGATGTAAATATTTTTATTTATTAACGAATAGTAAAAAGTTTCGATTCATATTTTATCTGTTTAACGTAAAATATGAAACGGTACTTCTATACGAATAACGTTATTCAGTTAACATTGCCATACTTATACTAACATATTTTATATAGAGAATATTGAACATATTGCCATATTTATTAAATGTTTTGTATACAATTTTGGCTGTTTTTTAATTTAGTACTAAATGTTAATCGTAGTAAGTGGAAATGATTGTTTTAAGAGGTCGCGTACCTACCAAAAGTAAATGTACACTTGTTAAATGCATAGATAAAATTGTATTTATAATGTTTATCTCGTACGAAATTCGAACGGTGCATTTAATAAATAATTGTTTCGTGATTCTGTCGTTTTATTCATCACCACCACCTACCCACCCTTAAACCACTATCTCTGAATTGAGAAACAAAACCAACAATGTCTATTTCTGGAACATACCAAGGTAACTCTAACATAAATAGAAACTTAATGGGCTGTGGAATAAAATACCGAAAAAAAATCTGTTATTTGATCTAATGATTATAATCAAAGTTTTACAGTACCTACCTTTTTCTTCACCCCATAAAATTACCCAGCAGCCTAGTGCATTTATTAATCAAAATAAAAAGCTCAGTTATTATAACTAACAGCAAATATGAAGTATTATAATATAGCATAGTAATTTAAATATTGGAACAATAATTTCAGAATAAGAAATAGGTACCTAATATTAAAGGTAAGTAACTTATAAAAAGAAAGCAGCGAGAATTTAAGCATTTAAAAACATCAGACTTGGTAGGTATATTAATTAAAATCATATTTATATTAAGTGATTAAGTAACTTAGTTAGTCGCAAGTTATTTTCCACGGTCGGATATGTTTTTAATAATTTTAAATATATTTCGATACTTTACGAAATTCCTATATGTAGATATCTAAGGTACCTACTAACCTACCTACCTACTAAGATTTCTGGAGGATAATAATACTAAGTAGGTAGGTATGTCTCATCACAACAATTACCAACTAAACCAAACAAGCATTAGGGTCGAGTGGTCAACAATGAACCAGCAGTACAGAGTGAACCATGTAAA
>CAJQZM010033395.1:0-19488 GCA_907164665.1 Colias nastes
TTACGTGCTCGGGACTCACTAAGAGATCTCTTTAAGAATACTGGTATCCTTACTGTACCATCACAGTATATATTTAATAATATTTTGCATGTACACAAAAACGCCGACTTACCCACAAGAGTAATGAATTTTCGCGGTAAAAAGTAACCTAGATATTATAGCATTATAACTACAAACAATTTGTTTCACATTTATAATATTAGTAAGGAAAAGTCATACTTATGTAAGTAATCTATACCAATATTAAAAAGCTGAAGAGTTTGTTTCTTTGTTTGCTTGAACGTGCTAATCTCAGGAACCACGGCGCACAGATCCGATTTGAAAAAAATATTTTACTGTTAGATAGTTCATTTATCGACGACAGCTATAGACTGTACCACCTCGCCAAGACCAATAGGAGCAGAGCAATGCGGACTAAACATTGGGACACAACTAGTAGGTTACAATATGTGATTATTAAAATGGTGTAAGGTTACATTAGTCTATACTAATATAAAATTGATAGATGCGATAGTATTTTTTAATCTTTGCTTATTAATCTATCTCTTTGTTACCATTTCGGACCTAAAATTATGTACTTTAACGAAAACAAAACTTGAATTAGGGATGTTTGAAACTCCATAAATAAAACCTCCTCCTGAAATGCTTTTCGATTAGACTAATTAATTATTAGATTACACTACACTATTGACGGATTACTGTACATAACTTATATTTAATCAGTATTTATCGTAATTGACTAATTGAGCGATTAATAAAAGCATTGTCACTTATCAATAAAAATTACGACAAAAATTATTACGTTCAAGTTTAACGATTTCAAGTTTAACGATTTAGCTTCAGAAATGACCGAGATCCAAAGAAAAATACCTCTACTCATACATTACAAGCAAATGATAGTAAATTTTAAAAGTTAATCATTATCTTCAACTTCATCAGCATCTTTATTATCATATTGTGATGTTTAAAAAATACCTGATGAACAGACAACAGTTATAATTAAAAGTTTAATAAAATATAAAAAATACGACTTATTATAATTAAGTTATCGATGTATTTATGAGTATAAAAATAGTGTAATTAGGTACTCATTTTTCTAATTTTAGCGAGTCAGGAGTCAGAGTGGAATAAATAAAAAACAGAAATAAATAAATATACCGTAATTTAATTTCGTTTCTTACTACCTATATTTTTGTTAGATTTCTTGAATACTCTTCTATAAAGTTTCCGTAATAAACACATCACTGTTAAAATAACTGCAAACACAACGGCAAGCAGGTCGAGATATAATTTCTGGTACCAGGGCACCATAAGTGCAGGGGAGCGTAGATGCGGCGCGCCTTTTGTCCTAACCACGTGTTCCACCCAGTGTACCAGCTCATCGCCAGGGGATACTAGACGATCGTGGTATATAAGCGACAATTCCTTTGCCTTTGCCGCATATCTGAAAGTAATATCGATAATTTTGATTTTTTTATAGTCCAATATTAAAGTTAATAGTCATAAATTGGGACTGCCGACAGAAGTGCACTAGTATAGTTAGTAATAAAATTTGATAGTTCATACATGTCAGCATGTTACGTG
The DNA here is from genome assembly GCA_907164665.1 of Colias nastes. Taxonomy (NCBI): domain Eukaryota; kingdom Metazoa; phylum Arthropoda; class Insecta; order Lepidoptera; family Pieridae; genus Colias; species Colias nastes. The sequence goes on from CAJQZM010033395.1 coordinate 1,585, forward strand.
ACGTGAACCTATTAGTCCATTGAAATGTTACATTTTTTAGGCCTAACCTTGCGTTTTTTAGAGGACGCAATTTTATTTTTTTGATGTGTAGGGGGGTTCAGTGTGAAGCTAAAACCAAGTTTGTGGGGTCGCCACCCTTGTCCCACGGCCGCCATCTTGAGAATAGTGGTTGAAATGGTTTTTACGATATATCTCTTAAACTATTTATCTGATAAAAAAAGATTGTTAGCATTATTTGTTGCCAATTAAATTCTCTACAACTTTGGTCCAGTAACTTTTTGTCGTAGAACTATAAATAAAAAAGTTATAAGCGAAAATGTTCATAAATTAGAGATATTTATATTTTTCAATAAAATTTTTTTTTTATCATTTTACGAAGAAATGATATCAGACCATTTTTGTAGATTATTTTTCGAGGAAAAACTTTTATATACAACATTTTTTCATTACGTCAATAGCTAAGGTTTTACAGCGCTCTGAAGTGAGTACTATTTTTTAGTACTCTTAACTATACATATATTGGCTATTGGCTCTTTTCCCAGACTCCAGAACAATGGAAGCACACTGCAGAACATTTCAGCTCTGCTTTTCGACGTAAAAAAAACGTGCTTCCAGACTCTACCTCCTGGATGGTGGGGAAAAGAGTCAATAATTAATTATTAAAAATATTGCAAAATTAATTAATAAAAATATTATAATAACAAAAAAAAACAATTACTGATGACTAATTATTATTAGTACACACATAATATATGTATAATGTATAGTTAAGAGTACTGAAAAATAGTACTCACTTCGGAGCGCTGTAAAACCTTAGCTATTGACTTAATGAAAAAATGTTGTATATAAAAGTTGTTCCTCGAAAAATAATCTACAAAAATGGTCTGATATCATTTCTTCGTAGTGATAAAAAAAAGTTTTATTGAAAAATATAAATATCTCTAATTTCTGAACATTTTCACTTATAACTTTTTTATTTATAGTTCTACGACAAAAAGTTACTGGACTAAAGTTGTAGAGAATTTAATTTGCAACAAATAATACTAACAATTTATTTTTATTAGATAAATAGTTTAAGAGATATATCGTAAAAACCATATCAACCGCTATTTTCAAGATGGCGGCCGTGGGACAAGGGTGGCGACCCCACAAACTTGCTGATAGCTTCACACTGACCCCCCCTACACATCAGAAAAATAAAATTGCGTCCTCTAAAAAACGCAACCCCAAATGTAACTTTTCAATGGACTATATAACATTTTAAACTTTTTACATGATTAATAAAGATTATCTACCATTTTAAGGCAGGGGACTTACGTAACTAATTTATTAATTATAAATATTGAATATGAAAGTTACTCTATTTTTCCATAGGTATAAAATTTCAAGAAATTAAGTCTTATTTACGATGTTTCATCACCGTCTAACATAAGTTTTAATAAGGAGAATAAAAATTACTCACTTGGGATCGCTCAAAATGCTCTCGACCTGTTCCTTAAGTTAAGTAGCCATAGTATAGGAGAGCGTTACTTTCTTCGCAAATCCCTTGTTCACAGCGCGTTCGATATTAGTGAACTGGTCAGCAAACACTGGGATACCGACGATGGGAACACCAAAGTGGATTGCTTCGGTGGTTGATAGCAGACCACCATGAGTGATAAACAACACGCAGTTAGGATGAGCTGCAATTTTAAAGTATATTATTTAATATTTTCTTGTAAAAAAAGAGAAGTATTTCGAAGTTAGGTTAGGTGGCGAAGTTAATCAAAGTTCCATCACTCTTAAAGACCTGACAATCCAATTATCTGCTGTTTAAAAGCACTTTACATTTAAAATACACACTAAAACTTCGAAAATAAATACAAACCTAAAATGTTTGTTTGCGGAGCCCATTGCACAATATGGACGTTCTTAGGACGATTTGGTAAATCTTCTCCAAATTTCCAAATAACAGTATGTTTCAATTCTCCTAACATTTTTACAAGTCCCTCTTTCAACTCCTTTGGAAAGTTTTCACTCCTCAAATTGGATCCCATACTGAAGTAAATAACTCCGTGTTTTGCATCGTCCATGATTTTCTTGAGATTCTGAAAGGTATTAACAATTTACTCAGTGAGAATCGCCATCGCCATTAGATTGGCATTTAACTAAGTATTAACTCTTACAGGAGAAGAAAAAATGACGTACGTTTGCAAAAAAAAAAAAATGACGAGGATCTGACTAAACAATATATTTTGTTAGGCGTTAAAGTTTTACGAATTGTTGATAGTCCAAAAAGATTTTATAGCCAAATGAAAACGAGGAAGGTTTAGCTTTTAAAAAGTAAAGTTTTACCTCTGGCAGTGGTTTCACATTCGTATCAATATGGTAACCACCAATTTCCTTGTAATTTTGTGGTAATTTCAAAGCTCCTCCCATGGAGGAGTGCGAGTTACCCAACATCAGAGACGCGTTGTATCTCAAAGTATTCAACGATGGTACAGGTTTACTCTTATGTCTAATATGGGGTTTTAAGTATTGCTCGTAGTACTGCTGTTCCATACCATTTACGAACCTGAGAAATAGTCCAAAATTAACATTGAATAATGTCTTAGCTGTGGTTCTGCTGCATGTTTGTCATTCTAGTTTGTTTTTTTATTGGATTTATTTTATAAGCCAATTGTATTAACATCGTTACCGTTATGATACAAACAAAATTACTTAAGGCCGCATTATTCTGGATAACTTAAAAACTTTTAATGCAAAAATTAATGATGAATGAATTAATGATTTATAAATCACGCTTCTCTTTTGGTGAATCACAAAATATTAGAGCTATAAATTGATGTGTAAATTACTGTTGAATTGGGTACTTTTTTTGAAGATGGTTAAAAATCGCTAGGATTGAGTACTTACCAATTTTGGAGATATAGTCCATAAAGCTGATTATATAATTCCTGTGCTCGCCGCCAGAAGGAAAATGGAGGGATATCAGCAGATAAGCAATCAGAGCTATACGCCGGGTTGGGAACCTCATCTATTAACTTGAGCACCATCCAATGTGGGTCCACAGTTGAGAACCAGATCAGTGGACAGTCGTAGATAGCTGGTATACTGTGTATAGAAGTTTATGAGTTCCATCAGATTAAAATTATTTGTACATGGTAGACGTTAAATAGGTAAAGTGACGTAGGTGGAATGAAAAACAAATTCAAAATACTGCTTGAATGATTTGATTATATAGAAACAAGTTTTATTCCACGATTTTCCTTGTTGTTGTATGTTTGCTATAATATCTAGCCATCTCGAATAAACAAATCAATTTGAAGAGATATTTACCAGATCTTAACATACATTGTGCAAATTTCATAAATCTCTATAGAAATGAGTCCCTTTTTCCCTTGGTCACGGCATCACGCTTGAACGGCTGCACCGATTCCGATAATTCTTTTTTTATAATATTCCATAATAACTCAGCCCCCGGAATCACAGACACAATAGAAAATCTATTGTGTCGTGGTCAGATCGGGCCGCTCGGGGCTCAATGGGTTAAAGTACGAGGATGGTTCTTATGGAGATAAAACGTGTACATGTACCACGGGTGAAGCCAGGGCGAACTGGTGATAGGTTATAAAAAATGTATTTCTTACCCAGCATACAGTTCTGAGAACATCCATTCAGCAACTATAGCATCAAATTTTTGATTCTTATCCTTAAATAACTCTTGTACGGCTGGAATAGACACCGCTTTTCTTGCGTTTTCCATGAACATGAAGAACAGAAAGCCTATGTCTTGCAAATTGAAGTCCTTGTCCATTATTGATTGTATACTAGTCAGTTGTTCTGGAATTATAATAAATAATGTATAAGTTAATTTGTACATACTTCAAGCAGCGCCATCTAGTTTCAAATTAGCAAAACTTGTATTATTCAAACTCTATGATTCAAACTATTAGGAATTTAAAATGTTTGTATAAATGGTTTTTTACTATACAAACATAGATACTCCGTTAATAGAAAAAAAAAAAAAACAGGACACATTCTTTCAATAGTACGAAGATCGAACTTCGAACCCTTTTTTGCAATTTTAAGTTTTTATACATCAATATCATTTATACTATTATTTCTCATTTATTAAATTACTGTATTGTAAACAAAACATATACGATGTTTTATCTAGTAACAATTAAATATTTTAGAAACAAAATAAATAAATAAATATGTACCTTTGATAACTCCTTTATTTTCACTAGCGTGAACGATTGTGAGATTCTTATGCGACATGTTTTCAGGGAAAGATGTTATGTATGTCACCTAAAAATAAATATAATATTTTATTTATAACAAGTTTAAAGAATACAATAGTGGCTGAAATTGTGGCACTTATTCCAACAAGTGCTTTTAGGCCACTAACAAGGACCATTAAACCAAGATTAGGAATATGTTTATATATCAACTTTACTTCGACGTGACATAGATCTTTTATTTGTATTGTAGAGTGGCTTAGTAACAAATGACTATTTAACTGACGTTCCCAAAAACAATGGCTCTATTTTTAACGTTAGATACGTTAAAACGTTTTCTTTGTTTACCTTATGTCCCGCATTAGTGAGGTGTCTGACGATGCCATCTCCAAGAATAGCGTGGCTTCTACCAGCCAGGGGACTGATCACCAATATGTTATAGGGCTCACAATAGCATACGATGAGCAACGCGCAAAACACGCTCAATAAAATATGTGACGCCATTTTCTGTAAAATAAAATTTTGTTTATTTAATATTCATTTCTACTGAGTGAGGTCACTCAAAACTTTCGTCGATAAATAGATAGATTATTCGAATGCTGTTTATGGACTAATAATTGCTAAAAATTCAAATAATATCTGGCGACTATTTTAATGTTATGGATTCTTAACTAACTGAAAAATCAATGTTATTATGCTTTTGAATATTAGAACCCCGGTCATTTTTGAAGATATATAATTGATTAAAATTTATACAATTTATATAATTATTTTTATTATCCTACAATTTTATATATTTTTTTTCAATTTCTTAAAAAATATCTCTATTTATTGAAAAGCGAAGTTGACCCAGTTTACTTATTACTAGCTGTCCCGGCAAACGTTGTTCTGCCTTTCTTATCACTTAGGGGTGAAAAATTGATTTAGGCTCTCTACCCAATAGACACAAAATTTCACGAGAATCGTTCCAGCCGTTACGGAGGAGTATGTGGTAACTAACATTGTGAGTTGCAACACGAGAACTTTATATATACCTATATAGATATAGAGATACAAATATATAGATTACGATCTTAAAGATCTAAAATATGGATTCTTATGCGATATGTTTATTTCATGCTCTTAATAATAAGTCTCTAGTAATGCATTATACAACTCCGTCACATTGTTTGCTATTTGCTATTTGTCAAGTTATCCTATCATAAATAAATAAATACGAATATCACAGACGTAATAATGATAAATAATCGACTATTATAAATAAATAATTTCCAATGTTGCACTAGTCATAATAAACGCCCAAAACAATTTTCAAATTCATGTTTGAATACGGTTTAGAAAAAAGATAGTAATTTCCTTAATTTTTTTTATGAATCGTATATACATCTTTTTAGGTAAAAAAAAAGAATGACACACATACAGACACACAGACGGATGTTTTTATAAGCATAGATTTAGGTTCTCTATCCATTTTCGAAAAAAAAAACATGTAATTTTTAATGTAGAGATTTCAAACAGGTACGTTAAAATAGTATAGATAGACTAAAATTTACTACCGGTTCGTAAACAATTCGCATCCTTCCTACTAATAATATTATAAATGCGAAAGTTTGTGAGGATGTGTGTGTGTTGTTGTTACTCTTTCACGCAAATTCTACCGAACCGATTACAATGCAATTTAGCACACTTAAAGAGGGTAACTTGGATTAACACATAGAATAGGTTTTATCCCGGAAATCCAACGGGAGCGGGAACTATGCGGGTTTTCCTTTGAAAACGCGGGCGAAGCCGCGGGCGGAAATCTAGTATTAAATAAACATTAAGTAACCATGGTAAACATAGTTTAACTCACAGTTACTAACATACAAAATATTGCTCAAGGTCGAAATAATTTACGAATTCACATCATAATAAATATTGGTACATCGTCGGAATTATAATCATAATTTACACGATTGACTAGATAATGTCAATTTGATAAAATTAAAATAAAAGTTAATGTATTTTTCCAGTTGCGTAATTTTTTGTAAATGATAAAAAAACAGTCGGTATATTTATGAAGTAGATAATTCCTTGAAGTCTTTTCATCTTTCAGTTGAAGTAAACAACAAAACAATAATTTTTTTTCTTAAATTATTTATTTTTATGAATGAAGAAAATAATATTTGACTGCTCATTCAAAACTCAAATGGATGATAAGGTGTATCATCAATAAATCGATATTATCAAATAAGAGTCGCTTAGAAACGAACTACCTATATCTTCAGTAACTCGGTCCCTTTTATTTAGGGCTGATTTTTTAATCCTTGGTTAAAACTTATTCGTAGAATAACGTATTAAACTACCATTTATGAAATGTATTCTTATAGCCAGTATTTGACAGTTTACAGATGACATTTTAATATTATCGTGTAATACTTTATTGGACGGGTAAGTGTTATCCAAGGATTGAAAAATCGGCCCTTAATTTTATTAATTTAACATTAAAAATGTTAATACCGACGTACTAAAACTGATTCATAAACAAATATAATTTCATCAATGACTATCATTATCATTCCTAATAAGCCAAAAAATTCAGAATATTTCCTTATTATCAACTAGCATTCCGCCCGCGGCTTCGCCAGCGTTTAAAAAAACCCGCATAGTTCCCGTTCCTGTGGGATTTCCGGGATATATATGTTTATCCAAGTTACCCTCTATATATGTATACTAAATTTCAATGTAATCTTCAGTAGTATTTGCGTGAAAGAGTGAGTAGGTACATCCATCCTCACAAACTTTCGCATTTATTATAAGTATTACATTTCCCAACGTGTAGAATCAACAAAGCTAAAAACAGTGTAATATTTATGGCTATTAAAATATATAATATTAAATAATACATCATTTATTTTGATAAGGGTTAATACCAAGGTACAAATAAAGAGCTTTTTGTAGCGGTGGTATTTTAATTTCTTTTTTTCAATAAAAAAACGCTTATTGTGACATGACTGTAATAGTTAGAGATATGCTGCCGCTGATTTTTTGTAGATAATGGTGTGTTCTAAAAAAATGTAGTATATCATTTTGTTCTATCATCAATAGTTTTCGCAGCGCATGCGATGTAAGGTAGTTTTTTGATATTTTTTTCACACCTTGGATTACGTTATCGTAATTTTAGTAAGGATGCCTATTTTTTTTGAAAATGAAATATAGCCTATGTCACTCAGAAATGATGTAGCTTTCCAACAGTGAAAGAATTTTTCAAATCTGCCAAGTAGTTTCGGAGCCTATTCAATTCATACAAACAAACAAACAAACAAAAAATCAAACCTTTCCTCTTTATAATATTTGTATAGATGTATAGATTAACACTTTCACAGATTTTACCAGAACCACAGTTTCACCATATACAAAGATAACAAAAATCAATTACCTTTATATCAACTAAACAATAACTGTAACTATACAAAAATCACTGCACCAATAATAAATTAGATATCTCTATCACTTATCACAAAGTACTCAATAATTTATTTATTATTATGTCCTGATTTTATCAAAACAAACGTCCGTCCCTAGCAATTGTTACTTCACATTTGAACGCCTATGCTGGAAATAGCATCTTAAAAATAATTTTTTTATCAAAGCAGTAGATGAATGCATATCTATCAAATAGCAGTAAGTCATTATACTTTACTTTCGTCGACTTCTAATAGATTTTAATACATTTTAAAGCAAAGATTAAATTTATTAATTTGCTTGTCTTTAATTTTCTAATTAAAGACAAGCAAATTAATTTATAAACCGGTACTAATATTGATGGACGCACAATCTATTTTCCATAAAGTGCTTAAAATATACGATTCCCCAATCTTACATAGGTACAAATCAGGAAATTTCCAAAACAAACAGATAATCATAATCTCTGTCTAGAGCCATTCTCTCATTTTTGGCGTAAAACTGTACTATCTAATCCCTCTCAAAACCATACAAAAATATTTCGTCATATAAATTAACATCAAAACTATAACACGCAATTGGGACGAGCAAAGCCCTTCATAGAGTCAAATAAATTTTACTTCAATGATGCAATAAAGCTAGTTTATAGCAGTGGGGGCTCAGTGGTGAGACCTCGGACTTCAAATCAATAAGTCCGGGGTTCGAAACCAAACGAGCGCGCAAGAAATAAATTGATTTTTCAATTTATCTGCCCATGTTGTCGAACCACAACCACTGCTCGAACGATGAAGGAACATCGTAAGGAAACCGACACGTCGAAGAATCAAAAGTTAGACGACATGTGTCATCCCGCGAAAAAGTTCGACGACATATTGTGTCATCCGCCAACCTGCACTTGGCCAGCGTGGTGAATAATGGCCTGTACCCTCATAGGAGGCCCGTGTCCCTGCAGTGGAAACGTATAATATGGGCTGATGATGATGGTGATGATGATTCAATAAATAGAAAATTCTTATTTTTATAATATGACGTATACAAGAAAGAAGTCCAAAGTTTGTCTTTCGGTCTGTTTATTATGTTCTGAACGACGCAATGCATTTTGAAATAATATTCTTCATCATCATCATTATTTCTTTTATTCATTTTAGTGAGAAAATTCAAAACTAAGGAAAGTAAGAAGCATGTAAAACTAAATAATATATAGGAAACTATTTTTAAACGAATGTTATGCGCGGCTTTAAAAGCCCAGATTCCCGAATTGAACTTTAATGTGGGTCAAAATCGAGTCTAAAGTCGCTTACATACAAACATATAAGTGAAGCTAATAAATTATAATAAAAAATATCTAATTAAGAATTTTCACATTTAATTATGAGTTTCAGTCCTTCCCAATATATAGTAATATATGTATTTGTAACAGACATTTTATAGAGTTCTACAAAAAACCATTACATTCTATGTATTATCAATAATAATCAGGCAGACAATCATCTAGGTGATTTCATATCATTTCATTTCACGCACAGTGTACGTGATGTTATACATAGCCTTCTAGAAAAAATTGACAGTATTTCCTGAAGTTAACTCGTTCAAACAAACAAACCTTTCAGTTTTCTATTATATATCAGTTATATAAGTTAAGATTCTTGTTCGTATATAAAACAGTTGCTATTGATACCTGAAAAAAATCTAATTGACTGCTCAAGCTATCTCTGTACTAAATTTCATCAAAATCTGTTCAGTGGTTGTAGCGTGAATTGGAGACAGACAGGCAGGTTATTATAATTATTATTATTTAGGATTGACCGTTGTAGCCACCACATTATGGCGTTAGACAAAACTTATATACAGCTAGATCAAGGTCATACAATTGCAGTATCTGTTTAAACATTAGCTATTATAATTCATAACTCATTAAAATATTGAATTGGACCTGTCCATTGTTTAATTTATTCATCCCATAACCTAATGTAATATTTTACAAACATTACTTACCAATAATATTGCAATGTTAGTGCTAACCAACAAATTTTTATTAGATTGAAAAAAAAAAAAAACATTAAATTAACTTCTCAATATAATTTTTTGGGTAATTTGTTAACTTCATATAAACATAATTATACCTATGTAGTTTTTATAGTTTCGTTCGGAGGTCATAATATCAAGTTCTATTTTTAGATAGCATCAATCATCATTATCTAATATCTACATTATTTTAAACGAAAAAACAAACCTAACTTAACGCATAATTCTTATGGGTTGTTTATTTTCTGAAAAATTGTTTAAAAACTACTATCATTAAATCATTATAATAATATGAACTACCTGCGACCCCGACTTCGTCTACGTTCTGTTCATAAGATAAAAACTTATTGCTTAAGAAAAAATTATTTAACTGAAATAATTTACTCTATAACCTTTATCTCTACATATACATAAAAACGAATCCCTATTTCCCTCTGCATCACGCGTTCGGCTGGACCGATTTCGATAATTCCTATTTTTATGTTTTCGTTATTGTTCGTTTCGGAGCCTTCTACTGGCCAGGAATTGAAAATGACTTCAAAAATTTTGTTCATAAATGTGAGAAGTGTCAAAAAATGAAACACTCTAGGTATATAAGAGATGGTTATAACAACCACGGCAAGTTTTGCTTTTGAAAAAGTATTTTTAGATATAGTGGGTCCCTTAGATTTAGATTTAGAACATAATAAATATATCTTAACAATTCAGTGCGAGTTAAGCAAATTTGTCGAGGCTTACTTATCCTCTTAGAAGTAAAGATACGGTAAGTGTAGCTAGGAGTTTTGTGAACAATTTCATTTTAAGGTTTGGCATTCCCAAAGTCATCACTACAGATCGTGGAACAGAGTTCATTTCGGAGACGATGGAAGAGATATGTAAATTACTTAACATAGAAAAACTTAGCTCTACAGCATACCATCACCAAACTATTGGTTCACTTGAAAATACGCATAAACATCTAGGTTCATTTTTACGTATACAATGCGATAGTCACCCTGAAACATGGAGCCACTGGCTACCATTTTGGTGTTTCTCGTACAATAAATACTGTTCATTCAAGTACAAAATATGCCCCATATGAATTAGTTTTTGGCAAACCGTGCGAAATTCTCAGTAGAATTTCTTCTAATATAGAACCATTGTATAATCCAGATAACTATAGTTTAGAGTTAAGATACAGGTTGCAAGTAGCTAATAGAGACGCAAGAGAAAATTTGTTAAAGTGTAAAGAAAACCGAAAGCTGAAGTATGATAAGAATGTTAATAAAGTAAAATACAATCCAAACGATTTATTATTAGTGAAAAATGAGACAGGAAATAAATTAGAAACTTTGTATAATGGTCCATATTATATTGTAATAGAAGAACAGGAACCAAATGTGAAAATTATGAAAAATGGGAAAATTGATGTTGTTCACAAAGATAGAACGAAACCTTTTGTTAAGTATAATTAATGTTATCGTACGTACTACGTGTTACGTATTAAGAAAATGTAAGTTACTTATTGATAATTAATTAATATTATAATAAAAAAAAAAAATTGTATTAATTAATTTTTTTTTCTTTATTTTGCCCCGGAGGTGTAGTGGTATTGTATCTTACTAAGACAGAATAAATCATAAGTTCAACCGAGACGGTCGTGTTATTTCATTTACACCAGCTCCCCTCACCTCAGAGGATCTCATGAAAGAAAATCTCAAGAAATTTTCGCCAACAATTATTAAGAAAATGCGAAAACAACGACCATATAAACTTCACGGGTTTGACAATTTGCGCATAGACTGATATGAACTGTTGGGTCCGCTCGCATTGAATAATTTAAGAGATATATAAACGTAGGTAAACAACTTTATTAAAAAAAAATCGTGTGACCACAAAATTTTAATCCTTAATCAAACTAATAATAGATAAGCACAAACCGCACCTAATACGATAAACTTGTTTCTTAGGAAACAACTCTCAGACAAATCGGAAACTAGCCAAAAAATATAATTATGCATGTCATTGTTTTGGCTTTAATAGCATTAATGAAGTCACCCAGTAGTTTTATCACAATATGACAATACTAGCTGTGCTCCGCGGTTTCACCCGCATTGCTCCGCTCCTGTTGGTCTTAGCGTGATGATATAATATAGCCTATCATAGCCTTCCTAGATAAATGGGCTATCTAACACGGAAATAATTTTTCAAATCGGACCAGTAGTTCCTGGCATGAGCGCGTTCAAACAAACAAACTCTTCAGCTTTATAATATTAGTATTATAATATTAGTATAGATTATCTTCAATACAAACGAACAGGTATTATTTTTCATTACAAAGCTAAAGATGAGTCAGATATCCGTTGACCAATCTAATCATGGACAGAGCGAGTAAGGAATAAAAAAAACTCGACTCGCACAAGGCCTGTGCACAAGTGACAAGGCCAAAGTTAGTTTATGTTGCGTATTTGAAGTGTTTTGAAGTGTATAAGGTTCGTTATTATTTTAATAATTAATTCCTACAGATTGTGTTGCTGTTAGGCGATATAGTTTTTGGTTTTATAACTGTTTATTAATATTTAATTTGTAGTATTAGCTATTCTATTTCGATCTATTTATAAAGTTCTCGCGTCAGTGTTGTTTACATAATATTCAAACGGTTTGAACTGTTTTTATTATGATTTTTTTAGTATGTCTGTAAGGTCTGAGAATTTAAATTATTAATTTATATTAAACATTTGTTTGTTTTGAAACGATTATCATTATATTATATGGATATATTGTTAACGATTTTGGAAATACAAAATGTAATTATTTCCGAACATTTAAATAAATTCAATGCTAAGTATTAAGGAACCTTTTTGATAAATCTTAAGGTATTTTCTTTAATTCTATATTATTTAGTAATATAGTGAAGTGGGTTATAGCCTAAGATCTCCGTGAGAGTCTGCAAACTGACAGACAGACGGATAGGTAGTTATTTTTTTTAATGACGATTATTTTTTACTAGCTGCTGTGCTCCGCGGTTTCACCCGCATTGCTTCGCTCTTGTTGGTCTTAGCGTGATGATATATAATAGCCTATAGCCTTCCTCGATAAATGGGCTATCTAACACCGAAAGCATTTTTCAAATCGGACCAGTAGTTCCAGGAGACCAGGAGATTAGCGCGTTCAAACAAACAAACAAACTCTTCAGCTTTATAATATTAGTATAGATGATTGAAACATGTATGAAGATTATCTACAGCGTGGTTGTCAGCAAAATTAAGCCGCATCGACCTTTTATTTCATTGGTCAAAAGGTAATTAGTTTTTGTTAATAAAATTGCAGACAAGTTTTTTAAGTGAACCCTGTCATCGTTTGAAAGATGATGGAAGGATTTGAAAAAAATGATTGCCAGCTCTTAATTTTGATTCTATGCTTGAGAAGAGATATTGCTTGCCAGATATTACTGAAAAGTTGAAACATTTACATATCGGTAAAAAAACTTGAGCGATGTCAAGGGACATCCGGATGGAACGAAGTGTCAAGTTAGAGAGAGACACTAGACAGACAGAGAACCACGCGCACGCCGCGGCCGCACGGCTTACAAAGTTACAACTCTAGCAAAAAGTGTCGTGACAACTTTTCGTAAGAATTTTTTCCGTCCGCCTTTCACAACGCGCGATAAGGAACTTTGTTCCAATTATCAACAAATCTGAATTATTATTAACCATTTTTCCATGCAATCATACTCTAACTTATTGTAGTTATCATGATGCATAAGCAAGAATTTTCGTCTAAAAACACATATACCTACTCGCAGATTCAAGTTCCGAGATTTCAGGCTAATCCTATTTCCATAACAAGCTGTGAAAAATGCCTATCATTGGCGCCAAAATTTAAATACCTAACGCTGTCATAACTTAAACATTATCTATGATATTAATAACTGTCTGATTTTATGTACAGTGCCACAAACTTATCTGACCTGGTGGCAAAAAGTGGAACTACGTTCCGCCTTTTTGAAATGTCACATTTTCACAGACTTTTCATACGGAATATTTTGTATAAATAAAAAGTTACTTATTAATGTTAATTTACACCATTGACAATGACATTATTTTTACCCTTGCATCCGGGGAAATACTATTTAGCGGCACTAAAATCGACATCAGTGACACCGTCACCGGGTCAGTTAAGTTTGTGTATAGTGCGTTTCACCGAATAGTACCTATGGCGTTATGTTGGCTTCCCTGTCTGTCAAAGTCATTTGCACGAGAAGACGTTCCTGCAGATTTTGTTTATTTTCATTTGATTTTTGACTGAAATCATGCCCAAAACTTTGAAAAGTGGTGAAAGAATGATGGTGTTAAAGGTGAAAAACTTTTGTGAACTAGAAAAACGTAATGATGCCCCATTAATTCCGTTAAGATGTGTTCAGGCTCGTGTCGCCGCCATTACAGTTTAGTCAAATAGGGTTACCAGTAGCAGATAATAATTTCGTCACATAAACTGCCATTTTTACTGACTATTATTGTTTTATGTATGACTGTGACAATAGACAAATAAACTCAAATATTTATTTTAGGTGTATCCGAACAAACCGTGTCTAAAATAAATAATAAAAATATTACGCCGATGGCCCAGTTATTGATAGTGAGAACACAAGTTCATTATTGAAGTGGGAGACGATAGCGACACTTCTGATGACGAGCATGAAATGGAAGATGAAGATGACGACGATCTCTCGGGTTTAAGTCCGTTGGATGAGCATAACTACTCCAGACACAAATTGAATGTGCATTTTTGTCTGATCATAATTATAATAAAAAATAATAAATTATTTATGCTTTTTATTACTGTCTTGATTTTTAAAATGATAACAATCAAAGAATTTGAAAATATATAAGAATCTAACTAAAAACATACTTAAAAAACACCCTTACTTTGAGGTAGGTTATTATAGTTAATGTGGCAACACTGGAAACCATTGCTACCAACGTAACGCCATAGGTACTATTCGGTGAAACGCACTTTAGACGTGTTCTTGTGTCATTGAGTAACATTCACAATATAAACATTTATTTAATTCCCAGGTTACATATTACTATAATTTTAATGTACCTTTCCTTAACATTGTTATTGCAAGTTTAAAGGAAAAATTGACTGAATAAGATAGTACCTACCTATTTATTTATCAATAATTGGCTAGTTGTTTGAACCATTCATTATAACAATAACACTTGTAATATTTATCTCGTATTTTGCTTGAAAATAGACACAATAACATGTCTATAGTATTTATATATAGTGAACACTATTAAGTACATTTACTATCTATTATAACATAATATTATCTTCTAATAATAACAAACAAAACAAAAATTATTGTCTAAATCAGTCCAATGTTCACGCGACGCCATGACCGAGCGAAAAAGGGTTTTTATTAAATAAACAGATTACAATAATTGATAAGATATAGATTTATAATTATTTACAATACCGATAAGTTAAACGTATAATGTTAACCAGGCGCGGTCCCAGGGGGGGGGTCACGGGGGACATGACCCCCCCCAAAATCGGCTCGATAAAATAGAAAAAATTCTAATACTGTACAAAATATAAAATAAAAACTGGCCAAGTGCGAATCGGAGTCACTCGCACACATAAAGTTCCGTTAAATCTGTTTTTAATCCCTTGCGAATATCGAAATTTGCGAAAATTTGCAGCATATACGTACGGCTGTAAAACTTTAGATTCGTTGGCTTATAAGTTTGATTTTTTCACAGCTTCAAGTGTAGATTTAAGTAATCAATAAAAATAACAGTCTGATAAATCCACGCGTTCTTGAAATAAAACCGGCTAAGGGCGTTTGTGCACTACAAGGAATTTTACTGTCCGGCATTCCGATTTTTTACGGTCCGGTGTGGCATGAAAAAACCGATGAATTGGCTTGTGCACCTGTCCGTCTTTTCTCGGATCAGTCATCAGTGCGGTACAGTTCAAGGAAGTTTGGCGGTTTAATGCTATCATAAATGATTGTTTTTGCATTTTACAAGAAACGAGTAAAAAATATAGAATATGAAATATTATATTACTTCGTTATAATAAAAAGTAAAGTTTCGTAAGAGATATAAAATGCGTGTTTCACTTATTTATTTTAATCGGTGACGAGGAGCTAAAGCTATTCCCACTTGAACTTTAACTTACCAACACTTACTTAAATAATAACTATAGGTCAATGTATATAAAAATAACAATACCGACTTTTCAAATCACATTGCCAGCTAAAAGAAAGTAAAACAAGAGCTTGCTTTCAATTGGCATATGCAGTAAAAAGAGTAAAATCCAAGCAAGTGGGCATTCGAAAACAATTATTATACCTACAGCGACTCGTAGACACAAAAAACCATCCGGAATATGGAAAAGTGAAATGTCGGACAGTAAAATTATGTATAGTGCACAAGCTAGT
Source organism: Colias nastes (assembly GCA_907164665.1). Lineage (NCBI taxonomy): Eukaryota > Metazoa > Arthropoda > Insecta > Lepidoptera > Pieridae > Colias > Colias nastes. The sequence continues at coordinate 17,710 of CAJQZM010033395.1, forward strand.
ATTTAGATTAGATTTAGATTAATGGCGTGCCATACCGGACTGTAAAAAATCGGAATGCCGGACAGTAAAATTCCTTGTAGTGCACAAACGCCCTAAGTGCGAGTCGGACTCGCCCACCGAGGGGTCCGAACAAACCTATTTTTTATTATGTTGTAACTCTAAAATGAATGTACCAAATTTCAAGATTCTGTGTTCACGGGAAGTACAGTGTAGGTTTTGATTCCCTTGTGAATGTCGAAATTTGCAATAATTTGCAGCATAAACGGCTGTATCTTTTTATTGCGGTGGCTTATAAGTTTGATTTGTGGTTTGATTTTTTCACAGCTTCAAGGGACCGTAGACTTAAGTATTCGATATGAATTTCAGCTTGATACCTTCACGCTTTCCTGAGAAAAAGGGTTTTGATAGACAGAAAACTTTAAAATTATTAAAGATATTTTTTTTATGTGATGTCATTAAAAAAATATATTTCTTGCAATTATTCCTGCATCTGTACTATTAGATGTTGCTTCGTACCGGAGTTCAAGATCAAGACTCTGTGTTCATGGGAAGCACCCTGTAGATTTTAATTCCCTTGCGAATGTCGAAATTTGCGAAAATTTGCAGCGTTTACGGCTGTCTATCACGGGATCATAGATTTAATTTTTAATTAAATTCGATATAAATTTCAGCTTGATACATCCACGCGTTTCTGAGAAAAAAGGTGTCTGAAAAAAGGAACCGAGGTACGCGAATCCGACTCGCGCTTGGCCGATTTTTTTTTTGTAAATTATATGAAAAAGTAAAAAAATGTATAGATATTTTCTAAAGTTTTTGCTTATTATTGAATACTATTTTTGACGAGTACCAGGGGGGGGGGGGGGTTTGCAAACTTTTCTATCCGCGTGACCCCCCCAAAAAGTCAGGCTGGGACCGCGCCTGATGTTAACTAAGATAGAATGATCAAATTTATTTATAACGATCTTATATCCCTCCTAATTCAAAATAATTTTATCTCTCGTACTAAGATCGAGAATGAATGATTTAAACTTTGCAAAAGATTGACTTAAAATGTCAGAGGCCTTAGACAAAGTAACAATTACAAAACGATAACGAAGTTAGAAATCGCAAAAATGTATGGGATTGACATACGCCGCGTTAGATCACGTGGTCTATCTAATGTCAATCCCATACATTTTTGCGATTTCTAACTTCGTTATCGTTTTGTAATTGTTACTTTGTCTATCGGTCCTGTTTAGAGAAATGCTAGTTAACTTATTAGACTCGTGGTCGAGCCTAGCTACAGCCATGCTAGCCAGCTACTATTATGAATTATTACCCAGGTTTACCCGATAATGGGCACATACATAGAATTGACGAGTGACTCTAGACGGTACATTGATACTAAATCGTTCAATAATGCAATACAATCTTATCACTTTATCATGTTTGTTGTTACTTATCGTGAAAACAGAAGGTCAGTATATCTGTACTAGATTCCATGTTGAGATATTACTTACATCTTCATAGTTTATTTTATGTATTTCTTGTAGCATACACAAATACATCCAATAAGAAAAAAAAATGAAAGAAAAATAAGCAATCAATAGGTGGCCTATAAGATTACCTATTTAACTAAAAGGAGAATGCCCATTTTTGGTACTGGTTTTTCTCATGCATCAAGACAAAAATACTATTAAAAAAAATCTCGGCAATTTAGAGGCCTTCTTACCATCGGAAAATATATTTTGAACAGGGAATGTTTTGTAAAATCTAATAAGACATGTAATTGTTTAGATC
>CAJQZM010033397.1:0-12130 GCA_907164665.1 Colias nastes
CATGCTTAATGTAACTTTATTACACCTCATGCTCGCCGGGTTAATGTTACGTATAAATTACAATGTACATACAATGATACATTCTTATACATGTTGAACGTGTTTCTATTTTGTGATGTGTTGTGTGGATGATTATATTTTTAAACAATTCTTAATACCTATTCAATTTGTGAAAATATATTCACAAATTGAATGTGGTTCAAATTCTTTAGATCACAACCTCTTCGTGTATTATTTTAGAAGATTTTATTTTGGTAAAAAAATACACCATCAGACTACGATTTTCGAAACAGAGCATACACGCTCAACACAGGCGAATCAGAAACTAGTTTAGAATAAACATTTCCTTATCAGGCGGGTAGCTGGCGATCGGCAATATATTGCAGATTTCCTGCCCTGCTGGCGAGTAATGTGCTTCCGCCCGGCCCCGCCCTGGCTACGTTACGCACGGCCTGCCTAAACTTAATTTTACAACGGAGTGTAAATATGCTTTGATTTATTTGAATGTAGCTGAAAGATGATGTTGTGGACTGGTGAAGATTTTACAGTTTTGTGCTGTGTGAGTATTATCTCGTTGTATTTGTTGAAAAAGTTTGGAAAATCCAAAAGTGCACGCCTCATAATCTCAGTCGATATTTTTTTTTGTTTATTTAATAACAATTAAACCACATCGAATCAGACCCTGAAAAATGAAAGGGTTCTATTCCTGAGCATACTCAAGCGTAAGAGAAAAAAAAAGACTCGATTAGTAAAGTATTTCGGTCGCTATCGTGTTAACAAGAAAATCCTCCGCACATACAGACACACGGACGTCCAAGACAGAACTTTTTTAAACTGTTTTTTAACTAGTTTAAATAACAAAAATGACATCAAAAATATCATGAATGTTAAAAATAGTGTTTTTTCTTAATATGTGTGTATGTATTATCTTACAAGTGCAATGTATGATACATAAAGACATTTTAAGTTTGAAAAATCAGATGTTTTGCGCGAAGTGACAGTAGTACCCACCTCAACGCTTCGCTTATGAGGCGTGCAATATAGGATTTTCATTGAATTAATCATTTTCGTATGCATAAGTATAAAATGTAAAAAAAACTTAGCATTGATCTCTGATAACTTAAATATGTACTACGTTATTACACATGAAAACTTTACTTGTATTTTTTAAGTATTTTGCAAGAACTTTAAGCAGGTTTACCTACTATTGAATATGAAGAAAAATTAAAATATATTTTTAGTTTTGTAGATTTTCATTTTTCATTTATGTATAGTATCTATCACCTCTGCATTTCATTGATTAATTCACTATCTTATTTAAGTATTATTCTACATCATTATAACGCATTTCATTAAAGAAAGGAATCTTAAATGGCGGCGCTTATCATTCCCTCTCGCTTACACACGGCCGTACGGCATGCAAAAAAAAATAGGGAAAACGTAAAATCACTAAATGTGTTTATTTTCTCTATAATAGTTTTTATCATTTTACAATGACAATTATGTATTTGCGATAGTAAATAATGTTTTATTGGAATTTGACAAAATATGTTCTTTGGGAAAAGTTGTTCAGTTTTATGGGCTCATTACAAGTATTATGGGGATTTTTTTGCATTCTGTATACGTAAAGATGATAATTCATATAAATACACAAATACCATAACAAAAAAGTTTGTCAATAAACAATTTGAAATAATTAATAAAATAATTATCCATTTACATTATTTTTATTTTCTTTTTTACTGACCCTACCATATGTCAGTGTCAGCTTTGGCCGCCATTGAAGATTCGTTTCTTTGATGAAACGCGTTATATCAAGATACTCATTAAAACGAAGCATCTTATTTTATATTTACATCAGAACTTATCGTATAACCGTATATAAAACGCTCGTATATCTCGGAAAATGTGCATCTTAGAGCGGTCATTTTTCACTGGTCACATTAAGGTCCAAGGCGGAAGTGGCGACCCTAAATAAATATATTCTATGGGTAATCGACGGTGAACTAGCAAGGGGCCATTTGTTACTTGATGAACTATACTTATGTTTTAATAGAAAATATTGACTGTGAAAATAGATGATTGTTGTATTTGGACTGTAGTATTTGAATTGCATAATTGCATATGTAGCAGTAAATTGCATTTTAGGCCAGGTTTGCCACATAGTTGACGAAGTTTTTCATACATAAGGTAAGTATCTCATTTATTTACTTAACTGACAGATAGTTAAGCTATTGAATCGGTCATTAGTATAAAGCCTATTATTATTCATGGTATACATTAGTTATTAAATAAACAAAATTGCTGAAAATTTTGTTTCAATGTTGTCGATTCTTGGGCGTTAATTGCAACATGCAGTGATGTTTGCAACATGTTAATAGCAACGCTGCAACATGTTTATTACACTTTTCTAGTACACAAATATATTCCACTAGCTATGCCGCGCGGTTTCACCCGCGTGGATCCGCTCCTGTTGGTCTAAACGTGATGATATAATATATAGCCTTGCTATCTAACATTGAAAGAATTTTTCAAATCGGTCCAGTAGTTTCTGAGATTAGTGCGTTCAAACAAACAAACTCTTCAGGTTTATAATAATATTAGTATAGATTAATATGGGGCATTACATGTTATAACTTGGATAAATCAATAAAACAATATTAATAACAAACGTTTTGACACTAGTCGGTGTCATTCCGTGCCTCGAGCGTGACTCGTCACGCAATCTGTAATTTCCGCTCACAATAATTAATCATTTCACCTGATATTACTTTAATAACACTTCAATTTGATAGTTTGTACGAAATAAATGGTCCAATCAAATAAGCAACGGGAATTATTTAAAATCATACGAGTAGCATCACCCAAGACGAATAATTATATGAGTTTTGATCGGTTTTCACGCACACTTTTTATATTGCACGTACACCTATGTTAGAAAATATTATAGAGCAATGAAATAAACGTGTCAAGCATATAAATACAAAGAATAAATGATTGTTTGTCTTCCAATTATCAATTCCAAACATGACCAGACTTAATACATTAGTCTAGTAAATAATCGTAATAAGAAATAATTACGCGCTACTGTAAATTTTTCCCTTTGAGTTCTTAATTAGTAGAGTAAATAATTTATACGTATTAGGTCATTAAATCATCTATTGATAATAATTCAAAATTCGCAATTCCGATACAAGAACAACTCCCACCGATACAAGAACAACTCCCAACGTGCAAGACCGTATAAACTAATAAGCACGCACAATTAGTGGTCCCTACCAGGCACCACTGCCACGCGTGCCCTCAAGAACACTCCGCCGGCCACCGACTGCGGTTGCTAATTGCCTTATTGATTCCCTCCGTAACCGTATCGCTTGCTAATTATAACTGGTGCATTGTTATTGGTTAGGTACATTGAAAATTTTTATAGTTAAGGTATCGATTGCATCGAGGGTAATTATACATGATACATCTGAACATTTCAATATTTTTTAGCTCAAATTAAATAGCAGGTAGTCCTTTAATAACTGTGTATTAAATTTAATTTTTTATTCACTATATAAAGGTCTCCGGAAACTTAATTCTAGTGAATCATTTATTAATTGATTTTATGTTGTTTCTTCTTTATCTCAGCGAAGAGTGCCACTGCAAAACAATATCCTTATATCCTTATAGATTCTGCTCGACAATCACATCTCAACGGCAATCTTTATTTTAATTATACTAAGTAACTATTTTTAAAATACATTTATATTTTACCAGATGAAAGATAGACTTACATATTTATATACAAAACAATTCAATGAAGCTATAACTTAACATCACTGGAAATTAAAAAATAATTCGTAAAGATCATTTAATTCAACACTTCATCCATTTCAAATCTAAATCAATCTCCGATCATGAACGGATATATTTTTCTCTTAATTCGTAACGGGTAAATAACAAAACGGTGTCTTGCTCTCTATAGTACTAGCATGATTGATAGAACTACGCATGATACCAAAAAACTCTTATAGCTGGCTTTAAAAACATACGATACTCCATAATGGCGGGCTTTAAAAATACGATAGTCGTCACCTCGGAGAGCTAATGGCGTCGATATGTTACACACATCAATCCTCTATTCTGTGCATGTCTGCGCGGCGGGATCTAATTAATTATGGTAATTAAACAGCCTGATATAGTGTTGCGGACGTGACAGTTCACTGGGGATTTTGTCCCGCTAGATTTTGGTTTTACAACTGATAAATTGGGTGGTGTTAGAGATTTTCGTGAAGTTTTTTAATGTGTAAGAGTGGTTTAAAAATTGCTCTTTCAAAAAAAAAAATATATGGGAAAGTCGCATCGCATATTTTGCACTCGTAATATTTTTAAGGTGTTTAACTCCTTTGTTAAAACAACCAAGAAAGTGCAAAGGATAGAAAATATAAAAAGCATAAGCAACTAAATCTAAGAGACTTAGCTTAGTATATTATTTACTGAAAGGACTTTGGTTCACGATCTGATTCTGAGATCATGATATCTGCTAAAATCTTACATGATTCTAAATTAAATACCTATCTGTATAAAATTAATATACCTTACAGGCTTCAGCTGAGTATTATGTATAACAATACAGTTAGGGCTTTATTTGGAAATTAACAATGTTATGAAAGAAACACTATTTTTTAGTTTTTACCCATACCACATACAAACATATACCTACGTACAGACCGTGGTACACATAACGCAGTGATGTTATAGCAAGACAGAGTTATTATTCCCTGTCAACACTTAATAAATGAAGATGACATTATTTCTCAGTACGTCTGCGAATGCAACGTCAATAGCGATCTTTGTACCTCGCATTCGTAGCAGAAAAAGTTCATACGCACGCCTGCGATTCTCCAACTCTGTAATGATGGGACTCAAGTTATAAGTGAAAAGTTTCGATGTAGCTGAGTATATTTCTAGTTTCGTAACGTTCATGGATACATGATTGAAGAAGTGTAAGTATAAATATTTATTTTATGAATGAGCTTTTTCTGTTTTCAAATTCTTTAAACAATGCAGTTTTCTAATTTTAATATAGATAAAATATTCCAGGATGCTTAAATGGGTTATTTAAATAGTTGGCATTCGACTTGAATTTCCGATTTATGAAACCTTACAAAGAACTATTCAAACAAAAATAAAAACAATCGAATATTTTCAGACGTAACTAGTCGATATTTTTGTTTTACTTACTTTAAAATTGATTTAAATTAATTGAATTATGCCAATCTTAAATTTTTGAATAAAAGATACCCTGGCCATGTAGCGTCGCCTCTGCGCGTCCCTTGTAACATACGAGCACATTCCTGACGAAGAATGATGCTTTCGGCTGCTCGCGAGTAGGTAGTGCTTTGTTCGAGTGATTAAGTACCTCGGGACGGCGTTCCTAAGCCCTTCAGCTAATGAGTTGAAAGTCGGTATTAATCATGATGACGAACCGGACGAGCCCTGACGGATTGTGGGTGGTTTTGTTGACGGCTCTGAACTTGAGATGTTTACGTAAAAAAGTGTGATCAATGATCTTTCGGCGGCGGTGCCTTTTGGACACTTGTAGAATTTCAAATGGATTCATATCATCTTAATATACATAAAAGTACCTAAAGTGTTGAAGCTTATTTACATGACATGATAGGTCGTAATATGTAGGCCATAATATATAATCGTTGAGTATTTTCGACTACTTCTGTTTCAGGAAGTGATAAAATTTTAAGCATCTTTCCGGTATAATTAAATTTTTATTGCTTTTTAATTTTTATAACTATTGAATTAATTTAATCTTTCAGTGTATTATGGTAATAATGTGTTTAAAAAAATTGCACCAGGTGTCGTCGTTAAGTTTATACTTCTCTAAAACAAAAGAAAAGCAATCTTATGAAAAAACCAAGTTAACCTTCAGTATAATGAAGTAATTTTATGACATAGCTGGTACTGTTTCTATTATAAAAGTATTCTATATGGTGTGAGGGTGACTAGTAAGTACGTATTCAGAACATTGAGACGTGTCGCGCGCGAAGACGCGCGGATGACTGAGCCGTCGCGCAAATTAATGTTCTTTTTTAAGAGTTTATTTTTTAAATCACACAAAGGCAACGTGAGTAATGTCTTTTGGTTTTTTAACGGATTAAAATTTTATATTCGTCACAATTTGATCGGGACGTGATGGCATGTGACATTAACATGACAAATTGGCTAATTATTCTTAATCCGACCGAATCCTTTGTGCTACATGAACCGCTATGTGAAGGAAATATATTTTTTACTTCTACCTATGTATTTATGTCCTATGTAGTTAATTAAAATTGTAAACCCGTATTGAAGTTAAAAAATGTTCCACAATTTAAATAATAGGTAAGGATATAATTTAAAAGGCGCAGAAAGTCCTTCTTTTCATTTATTCGGAGACAAAAGTAGCGTACCTATATGCGTAAAATTGCAAGCTCCGGGAATTTTGTATTCACATTAATGTCGCGTTTTATTATAATAATAACCGGAGACATTACCCGTTTAGTTTGCCACAAATGCGTACATTTTTCGTTGCAACCGATCTGCAGGTAAACCGAGGTCGAATACTTGGACTGACTATTCTTAATATTATGAAAAAAAAATTGAATTAAAGTTAGGTTAGAAGGACAATGAAAATCTTTCATTAATACCACAAATACAACAATTAACTATATTTCATTTTAAATGAAAAATAATAAATAACAATGAACAGTAAATCTGAATTATACTTCACGGTCACGTAAACATTCATGTATCGTTTTTCATCGTGTAATAATCTACAACAGACTTCATTGAAATTTTCCATAAATGATTATTTTTTTTAAAAGTACCACAAGTATCAAAACCATTTCGTCCTTAACGAACGTCAGCTGACAATAGTCAAGTAACGTGGAAACAGTGGCTGAGATTCCGCGCCATTCCGCGAATCCCGGAAAAACTGACGAATATGTCCCCACGGATATAAATTAAAGTGAGTGGCGGTTTATGGTAATGCGCTCTTGTCATAGTTTTGTTCCACTGTTTCGTACCGTGGTTTGTTGCTATTTAAAACGGGACTATTTCCATGTAAAATCCACGTATATTGCTACGATGCATGTGAAAATAACATGCACTTTTAACCTTTATGATGAATGCGCTTCACTCGTGGGTCTGAGCCTCGTGTCTCGTCGATCGATTTTTCTGTAAAACTTAAAAGGCAACATAAAAATAAGTCCATAAGCATGTTCGAGCTCAAGTCGGTATGTTTTCAATGTTATTAAAATATCTACATACTTTCCTATCCTTATATTCATGTTTTTCCATGACTTAAAAGGATCAAATTTTTCTCAGATATACATAGAAAGACATAAAGTGGGAGAAATGGTATTAAAATAGAATACAGTATTACACATCTGTCCTTTGAAAGGGCATTTACTGGGATGGACAATAGGCAGTGCCTGGATCGGCGTCTTGTGAGAGCATAAGTACATCATGTAAGTATGTAGAACATACATGCCAATGCGCATTCACAATAATAGGTCATATGCTATTGCATTGTGGGCGTCCTGTGTAGATCGTTCTAGAGTCTAGACGTATGTGCGTATATAATTAGCGTGAAACGATTAATTCCATATATTATATTTAGCTGGATTAAATGGTGTGGATATATTCCTAGAATTATCATTGAATCGGAATACTTATTTTCGTTGTGAATATTTCTAGAAAGATTTGTTTAATCTATTCCTAATATCTACTGAGAGTAGTGTGGTAAATACACAATCAGTAGTATGTTTATTGTGATAAATGTGATTTAATAAAGAGTTGAGAGGAACATTGATCTAGTAAAATAACGACTATCACACTATACATATTGTACCTTCTTATAACACGTGAATTATCATCATCGCAAGGTACCCGATTTCTCATATTCACAAACGCTATGACGTTCAATAGTCAATGCAAGTGAAACGAATGCTTAGGGCGTTAATTCAGCGGAGACACCCAAACAAGTGCTTTGTGAATCACCTGTTGGTTCAATAGGTCAATGTTACACAAGGAGTTTAGTAAAACAGACTTTTGTGGCTGTTGAATGGTACGCAGTCGCTATTGTGATCGCGGACAAAGGCGTATGCGCGATTGAATCGTTTGGTGCTTGCGTCTCCGGTGAAATTGAGAGTGCCGAAAGATTCGTATTGCTGTTGTATGGGTTGGGAGTGTTTAGTTGCAATTTTAATGGTGTTATGGATGTGTTGGAGTTGATTGTATCGTAATCGTAATTTCAGATAATCTTAATTCATTTTAGTTTGCGACTAATTGCAAATTCGAAAATGTGGTAAAAATATTTTATATTAGATAATATGAATATGTTCATAGACGAAGTACCAACATTTGTCGATTTAAGTGTAGTGTAAAAAAACAATAAAGTTTGGAAAATCCAAAAGTGCACGACTCATAATGCTCATTTAATTATGAAATATAAAAAAAAAAAAAAATATATATAGATATACAGTCTTGTAGTTTTCGTTTTTTATTAATTGCAATTAAACGACACTGAATTAATTAATCATTCGCATTCAGTGACCTACAATCGTCGATTAGAATATTTTAAAAAAAAATTTAACTCAAATGATGGATTTTTTCACAAGTTATAGTGTTTTCAGGTTTCACACATGACGGACAGGAAAATTTTTTGACCTATTTCGGTGTTTTTTTCCAATTCTATTGAAGTAAATCAATTTTTAAAAAGTATGGGATTAATCTCCATTAAATTATCTCGACAATAGTATGCAAAATATCTTGATTCCGTGAACTAACAAGGCTATAATAATAAGAATAGCTGCAAAAATGAGGCGAAAAAAATTTTTCGATCGTGAAGCACTCTCTGATGCTTCGCATCGTCGTGCAATAGACAAGTTTGCAATATACCTACCAATCTTAGGTAGGTAGAGTCAATTAATTATTTATTGTATACTGTTTTTCACACTGTAGTTATCGTAAACAGGACTACAATCGATTTAATAAAGCCTTAAAAAATTAAAGAAACATTTCACAGAAAAAATTAAAGTGTTTATTTCGTATCGTACAGGCTAACATATTTTATAGAAACACATACATATATAATCTTTTATATACATAGCGACTATAAATAAAACACAGATATACCTACAGAAAATAAGTATGCATTTTGCAATCGAATACACGATTTCATGCGAATCTAGTCTATTATCCGTCAAACGCGAACGGATTACGGCATTCGATCCTACAAAAATATCTCACGGGCTGCAATAATATCTACGTAAACACACATTTATTATTCTCGAAAGATAATATTAATAAATACCGGTACCAATTCAAACATTTGCGGAGAAAACACGCTACTGCCCGCCGAACAATGGCTATGAGGTTCCTTCAAAACCACTTAACATGGGGCTGACAGGTTACTTCGATTACTATTATACGCCCTCAGGCAAGCAATTGGAGTTTATTTTTTGTCCATAAAAACATTTTTCTGATTCAGGGAGTTATATCGGTAAGTTGTTCTCACGGCTATATTCCCACTGCGAATTTCGCAGCTTTGATGACGTCAGGCCTAGGGTGGACAGTATCAAATATTGCATGGAGATTTATCATGCGTATTTGAACTCTGACTTGAAAGATTTGCTACACAGCTTATATATTTTAAAATTTAGATTATATGTTTTAGGTAAATTGTAAAGGATGTAATAATTCATAAAATTAAGAGCTTACAGCATTTGTCGGCATTAGCGTATGGAATTGGAATGAATTATTATAGATTGAATTTCGTTGGTGATATTAATTTGGGTAGATACCTAATTGTAATATTGAGCCTGCTAAATAACTTTGTGATCGTGTGTCGATTCATCTAATTGAATATTTTTCATATATTGTTTATATCTATTGTAATAATGTTTTCGACAAACGACAGCTTGTATTGAATACAACACTACCATGAAGAAAATTTCAATTTTATTGAAGCTTTGTTACAGATAACTATTTTTGGGGTCTGTTATTATTAAATGTTTCATTGTTTTATAAAATGAATTCCTACTCTTCCTATATAAGATCCTACTACACAAAAAATTACACACCTATCCGTAACGCTTTCAAAGAATTGTCTTATTGTTAGCAGCGATATAGAAACCAGAACCCAATACCAAAATAGCTGAACGTGATATAAGTATTGTTTCTAAATTATTACGTGAAAAAACTTCGGAATAAGTTACCGAGGGCTGTTTTGAAATGTAGCGACGTCATAGCTAATCGATCCGAGGAACAATGACGTAACGGAGAGGGGGAACGTCCACGGTAAACATTTACTCAGAAATGCTTGGTTTCTTTCCTCCGCTTCATATGTTTTCACCATTTTCACTCATAATGGGAGCCGGAGGCGATGTGGACAAATAGGGAATAATTTCGTAGTAATTATGGGTGGATTAATTTTTTGTCTGGATTCGTTTTGAATGGAATTGTTGTAATATTGGAATTTTTAACACACTTAAATGTTACTTATATATTTAACTAAATATTTTAATATAAATAGATAAATAAATGGCCGTTGGGGCAGAAAGGTTCTGGAATGGAGGCCACGAACGGGAAGACGAAGCGTGGGACGACCTCCCACAAGATGGACAGACGACCTGGTCCGAGTGGCAGGGAGCCGCTGGATGCAGGCCGCCGGTGACCGGTCGTACTGGAAATCCTTGAGGGAGGCCTTTGTCAAACTCAAAAAACTCAAACATTTATTTATTCAATTAGACTTCTTCGAGAAGCACTTTTGAAACGTCAATACATATTTTTAAAATTTACCACCGATTCGGAAAGCAGTATCTATGGAGAAGAATCGGCAAGAAACTCCATAGTTGCTCTTTTAAATCATTTCAGTATTACAATTTTAATTTTACAAAATATGTAAGTAACTGTACGTATATATTATCATAATATGCCAAAGAACTGTCCTGTGGTTTTTACGCGACAACCCTCCATGGGTTTTTATCTTCCATATATTCCTTAATGCTGTAATACGCTCTCTGAACTAATACGTTTTTTACATAATTTTTAAATTTAACACTACTAAACTCTTTAATACTATGAGGAATTCTGTTGTAAAAAAGTATACCTTGGCCCATAAATGAATTTTTAACTTTAGCTAACCGGTAAAATGGCATTTCAATTTTATTTCTGTTCCTTGTGCCATATCGGTGTCTATCTCCTACTCTTGTGTGTAAGTCTGCGTTTTTGTGTACATATAAAATATTATTAAATATATACTGTGATGGTACAGTGAGGATACCAGTATTCTTAAAGAGATCTCTTAGTGAGTCCCTAGCACGTAAATTATATATAGAGCGTATGGCTCTTTTCTGTAATATAAATATAGTTTCTATATCTGCAGCCCTGCCCCATAGCAGAATTCCATAGGACATAATGCTATGAAAGTAGCTAAAATAAACCAATCTAGCCGTGTCTTCATCGGTGAGATGCCTTATTCTTCGAACTGCATATGCAGCTGAACTAAGCTTAGCAGCGGTGGTGGCAACATGGGCCCCCCATTGTAGCTTCTCATCTAGTGTCAAACCAAGAAAAACAGTAGAATCCACAGGGTATAATACCTCCCCATTTAAAATAATATCCCTTTTCACCTTTTTTACATTTGGAAGGATAAATTCTACACAATTTGTTTTTTTTGCATTTAATAATAAATTATTAGCAGTGAACCAATTGGATATGCGTAAAAGAGCAGAGTTTACTTCGTCAACATTTGTGTCATGTCTATCCACATTAAATATTAATGAGGTATCATCTGCAAACAGTACTATTTCACACATATCCTGCAAATAATAAGGTAGGTCATTAATATATACTAAGAACAAAAACGGTCCTAAGATAGATCCCTGCGGAACACCTATGTTAATCGGCGCACCGCGAGATTTCTCTCCATTAACAACAACGGTTTGTACCCTGTTCTGAAGATATGAAGCTATGAGGTCCTGAGATAAACCTTTAATACCATAAAAATTTAGTTTCCGTAATAGAGTGGTATGTTTTACACAGTCAAAAGCCTTAGAAAGGTCGCAGAATATCCCCAAAGCAT
>CAJQZM010033401.1:0-16107 GCA_907164665.1 Colias nastes
ATAAGGGTTCCGTTTTTGCCATTTTGGCTACGGAACCCTAAAAAGTACCGTTATTTCTTGTAATCATATCCAACCATATCCAACAAATCAAACGCAACCAAAAACCTCAAAATACATTATTAACTTTATCAAAATTTCATATAAATTTTTCCCTAATATATTAAGGAATCATATTCCAATACATTTCAGTTTATACACTTTTTCGCGTCATTTATTTAAACGTTCAATAACTTTTAAGTCAAACCGACCGCATTTGGACGCAGTAAATCTAAAAGTGTAAACGATTATCCATACATTCCGTGTTTAAAATATCCGTCTGCGGTTTCATGCTGTTTAGTGCAAATAAATAACAGCTTAAATAATAATAAAAATATTTAAAGACTGCGATGCTGTACAAAAGCTTGGCGCTAAGGAAGCCAATAAATCTTGAAAACCGACGGTCATTCAATTTTATTGCTCGCTAGATAGAGGTATCAATCGATCAGTTGTTTTTCTTGAAAACTTTACATTTCTCGGATGCGTTGGGAATGAATAAAATGTGTTTGTAAGATAGAATCAATTGTTGAAGCGTGTATCATTATTCTTGTTTGGCGTTACAAGTGTTGTGTTAATGAGTGAAATGGCGATTATACTCACTTATTGTAATTGACGAGCCTTATTAGAGACATCTGAAGACTTAACAAGTCCTTTTATTTCTGTAGCTTTTGTTTTATATTAAGTATAATAAATATCTTGCTTTATGTATTTTTAGAATACGTGACCAAATGTACCGCCAAGCAACAAACTTGACATTAAATTTCGCTTTTTCATATTTAATAAAATTACACACATTTTTTATTTTACTCATAAAATTTACTACTACCTACGTATTTAAGCATTACTTCTACAAGAATACCTATATTCGATAGTATTTTGAAAACTTACCTACGTGATATTTAATTGGGCTGATATAACAACATGATGATGAATAGGCTGTCGCAATAGCACTGTAATTATAAATTAATAGATTTAGCGATACAAGCCTGTAATTAACAATGTTCCGACACAAAAGCCTTAAATTATCAAACGTCTGACATACATTGCGTATGTATTCACACCACAGAGTAAATAAGTCTGTATTGGAGTAGACTATATAATTACAATCATAGGTAACGGTTTTATAACATACAAAGAAGATTAAAATAACGTATTTTTAAAGTAAATTATTAATTTAAAAAATATTTAAACAAATACCAATATTTTAGGGAGAATAAAAATTCGACTTTCATTTATTTGTTAAAATTCAACTCAAAACTATCGGACTGATTTCTTAATTCCATTTCCAGGAATTCGAAAAACCATTTTTGGGAATTTGTTTTAAGCATTTATGAAAATTTAAATTTTCACTAAAGTGAAAGTAGGTAGGTACCTATAACAAACTATAGAGAAACAAAATTATATTTGTATACAAACGCGAAAAAAGTGAAAAAAAATGTTGTGTGGTTTTATGAAACCACGGTAAAAGTGAAACTTAGGCACAAAATTATCTTATTTGTACGATAATTATCGTACGGTTCCGAACACTGCTTTATACCTACTCGGCAGCCGACCGTCACGCGACATGCGCTACACAGACCAAAAAGTTTGAGACGATGTAATAAAAGTTTCACTTTAAAAAAACATCTTATCTACTGATAAAGTACCAACAAATTATTTTTTTTAAACCCTTTGACATTCCAACTATTGTTCTGTCCGTTGTTTATTCCCATTTTATTCCAACGAATGTAAGGGATAGATTGAAGGGCAGCCAGCGCAGCGTCTCAAATGCAACAATCACAAACAAAAAATATATACAAACAAACACGTCCCTAACTGTCATGCTGTCTCAGTGTGGCGCCTCCCATATTGTTACGTTTTATTTTAAATATGGAATTCTATTTTTTTTTCTGTATAGACGAAAAAGTGGTGAATGATTGTTGTTATATAATATTATCTGTCACAAACTTTTTGCCACGGTCGAGTCTAGAGAAAAAAAATGTATTTCCCGGTGTGTATTTATTTAAATAAAAATAATAGATGTGAAGTTTATTTAAAATATAGGTAAAAAAATACGTATTTTTTTTTAATTTGAAATTATGTGTAAGGGTAGCACTGTCACATTTTTTTTATAATTTTTTTTTATTACCGCCAATTTTTGTTCGATCGAGTTTCCAATAATGATTACCAAAATATCCAGTTTAAACTCTCGTACCTGCAGTATCTTGTAATTGCTGAAGCGTATAATTTACAATACAGGAAAATTGGTTTGTTAACATAATTGTACAGTACTCGGAACAGAATTGCTCGCGTAATCAATAAGCTGGGTAGAAATGTTAATACCTTAAACATATGTATGGGTACGTATAAAACAAACACAATTGAAGTCGAAATTAACGTCTGCTCGAAATTATCGGAAAATGTGGCTCTTATTAGCTGTTATGTGAAACGCATTGACGCATTGCAATTTGCAGCAATACGGTACCAGTATTCATAAAACCTCGTTGTTGTATTTTTGTTATGTTTTGTTTGAACTATTATATCTATTATATTGTGACTGGTATTACTAACACCATCATCATGTTTAGGAGACTGGAGAACTAGGTAAACAAAATATTTACATTTTTCTTACTTTCTGTTTTCTTTAAAAATTAATGTAGATTGCAAGGCAGAATGTACATTAAAATGATACAAAAGCAACCAAAAACTAATTTGAACTTGGTCTAAGTAAATCAAAAACATGTTTTCTTCACCGCCTGCACGCCTAATATATTCTTATTAAGTATGTCATACTTTTTCCTTCCCTTCGTAAGCGTGATTAAAATTTACGATTAGGTACTGTAAAGTAGGCTGAGATGCTTTGATGGGGAAGATGCTGGTTTAAAGGAAAACTCGTGTTAATAACATTAACTTTACTGTTATGGATCGCATAATGGAAATTAGGGCTTTGGAAGAATTTTTAATAGCTCGGTGGCATCATAATATTATAATAAATATACAGTATCATCAGAGCGATATAGTTCCAAAAAGTCTCAATTATATAGAAGTTTTTGTGGTCATATTATTTTCATAATTTTCATCATCATTTCATCTCACTTCATGCTTTTGGGTTAATATTAGTTATAAGAGTAGGTATACTTAACGATAGAAATAGATATTTGAACAATTCAGATGATAAACCTGTCACTCGTCACCACAACGAGAAACAACTTCAATATAGGTAGGTATTTTTTCAGCAAACACATTAATTATTCAATAAAGCTATTGTATAATAATTAGATCCTCAAAGCGGTTATTTTTTGTAACTCTCAGCATGTCCATTTACGATAGTATGATTGACACTTTACTCTTAACTATTGTATGAATAATTCATTCATATAAAAATAGATATGATGCCGCTCGTTATGTGTATTCGCATGCTGCGTTACTTTTTGCCACACCTTTTATAAGTAAGTATAAAATAATACGCATAATATTATGTATAAAATGCATATTATTTAGCCATGATTTGATATTCTAATAAAAAGCGGATATTATCATCTTAGATTTCATTTTTATGAGGTACGGAGTTACCTATAAATACTTTTGTAGGCCTACTTTTATAAAAAATTTATACGACCGTATTTTTGCTAAACTTACATCGCATTTATCAAATGAATGGTACAATAAAACAAATAGGTACTTATTTGTATTAAATATATTCGAAACAGCTATTGCTGTAAAACTACATCACAAATTCATATAAGCTGTAGTAAACTAGTACGTAACAATGGGAATATAAAACAAAAACACCTCCTGCATCAGGTGCCTTAAAGACCCGAGGATTAATGTCAAAACTAAAGCATGACACTTCGACTTGCACAAACTGTATCATATTTTAAGCCGGCAATTTTAAAAGTTCACCTAAACACATCCTTAACTTCCAACTTTCGACTTTATGTCCTTGAAATAAGGTTCATGCTACTTTTATAAATGGAAACCGAGGGTACTCGATCATTTGTTTGGAGTGTATTTGTCGCAGATGGTTTCACCCTTAAATAGAAAGTTCACTCAAGGCAAGTTAATTATTTACAGTTTTACTCAGATGAGTGGCATTTTTCATTCATTGCACACTGTATACCTACTTACAAAACAAAAAGGAAAACGTGCAATTTAACATAACATTAGTTAATTTTTATCAACTTTAATAGAAACCGTGTAGGAATCTTATATGCAATGATATGTAGTATGTGTAGATTAAAATGATTATAATACAAAATTGAAAAGTATTGTTTGTATTATCTGCAAACGTTTAAAATTATTATGTTTTATGTAGGGTTTAAAAATTAATTCAGTTAAAATCTTTATAATAATGATATTGCAGAGCTTTTGAAAAACAACTGCAGTTCAAACAATATTTCCAACATATGTATCTACACACCTCACACACAACATGTCTATATAATTCTTTGATAAATAAATAATTAACAACAATATTAATTTAGCGCTTACAAAATCAATATTAAAATTGTCTATCATTCGGTGCTATAAAAACAAAACAAAAAACCAAAACATCGTTCACAAGACGCCGACATCTCGTCCGAAACGATAATCACGATTGTGTTTATGGTCCATTGAAAAGTTACATTTGGGGTTGCATTTTTTAGAGGACGCAATTTTATTTTTTTGATGTGTAGGGGTGGTCAGTGTGAAGCTATCACCAAGTTTGTGGGGTCGCCACCCTTGTCCCACGGCCGCCATCTTGAAAATAGCGGTTGATATGGTTTTTACGATATATCTCTTAAACTATTTATTTGATAAAAAAAATTTGTTTACATTATTTGTTGCAAATTAAATACTCTACAACTTTGATCCTGCAACTTTTTGTCGTAGAACTATAAATAAAAAAGTTATAAGCGAAAATGTTCAGAAATTAGAGATATTTATATTTCTCAATAAAACTTTTTTTTATAATTTTACGTAGAAATGATATTTGACCATTTTTGTAGATTGTTTTTCGAGGAACAACTTTTATATACAACATTTTTTCATTAATTAAATAGCTAAGGTTTTACAGCGCTCCGAAGTGAGTACTAATTTTCAGTACTCTGAACTATACAGTATACTTATATTATGTGTGTACTAATAATAATTTGTCATCAGTAATGGTTTTTTTTTGTTATTATAATATTTTTAATAATTAATTTTGCAATATCACTAATAATTAATTATTGAATCTTTTCCCCACCACCCAGGAGGTAGAGTCTGGAAGCTCGACTTTTTTTTACGTCGAAAAGCAGGTCTGAAATGTTCTGCAGTGTGCTTCTATTGTTCTGGAGTATGAGAAAAGAGCCAATAGCCAATATATGTATAGTTAAGAGTACTGAAAAATAGTACTCACTTCAGAGCGCTGTAAAACCTTAGTTATTGTCGTTATGAAAAAAATGTTGTACATAAAAGTTGTTCCTCGAAAAACAATCTACAAAAATGGTCTGATATCATTTCTTCGTAAAATGATAAAAAAAGTTTTATTGAAAAATATAAATGGCTCTAATTTCTGAACATTTTCGCTTATAACTTTTTTATTTATAGTTCTACGACTAAAAGTTACTACACCAAAGTTGTAGAGAATTTAATTTGCAACAAATAATGTAAACAAATTTTTTTTATCAAATAAATAGTTTAAGAGATATATCGTAAAAACCATTTCAACCGCTATTTTCAAGATGGCGGCCGTGGGACAAGGGTGGCGACCCCACAAACTTGGTTTTAGCTTCACATTGACCCCCCCTACACATCAAAAAAACAAAATTGCGTCCTCTAAAAAATGCAAGGTTAGGGCTAAAAAATGTAACATTTCAATGGATCATTAGATAAAATATAATAATAACAAAATAAACAACGTACGTAATCACCTCATGTCAGATGAATAATGAATGTTGTGACCAAGAATATTATCTTGTTGGGACTTATTTTCTATTACAGCGAAGTAAATGTAAGTACTAAGTAAATAAGTTAATAGTACCGTAAAATGCTGTAACATTGCCTTTATAGCTCAACTTTGCCTAAATTCAAAAAAGTTAAATTATTCCCGCTGCGAAATGTTTTTTAGTGTCTATGGTATAACTAAAAGCAAGTCGGCAATCTGTATGGCAACATTCGATCATACGTCACTCCAAATTTTAGTTAATAAACTGTCAGTGTCAGTTTCATTGTCAGTGCGGGTACTCGCTTTTTACCGGCTCTCAGGAAAATTTCATTTTGTGAGTATATATGCTTTATTTTCTAGCGTAATATGTTATATAGCAAAGAAAATATGCTCTTTTATGTATTTTAACTGTTTTTTCTGTATTATATCTTAATTTAAACGGTTAAATCATGGTCGGCAAAGTTGTGTCAGATTTTCGCAACTTTTTACTCAACATTATCTAGGGTTAGGGCTGCCACTTTTAATTTTTTCAACAAACTCTCAATCGACCGTGGTTTTGCTTGTGTAATTGTTTTTTTTTTTTTTGTAATTGATCTAAGAACGTTTTATAGAAGCTAGAACTATTGTTTCTTTATTTATCATCATCAGAAATTAAGGATGTCGAATTTAATTTACTTTAAGTCATTTATAGTACTTATGTTATCATATTGTTCGACAGATTTTAAACATGAGCAACCCACCCAAGAGTAGAAGAAAACCAGGGGCTAGACAATACTCCGATTATTCGCAGGAGATGCTGAATGTTGCGGTAGATTTAGTCACATGTAAGAAAATATCTTCATACGAGGCGGAGAAGCAATTCGGTATTCCTAGGCGTACTAGAACTTAGATAGGTACTAAGATGTTTTCACATGTTTATGGAAAACTATTTGTTGATCTCACTAATGTAAAACTTTTTGTTGATTTTATGTAAAACTATTTGTTGATCTCACTGCAGGCTGCTGTTGTAATTTTTATTATACGTAATAGGTACCAACATTATTATTTTTTAAATGTTATTACCTACCTACATATTTGTTTTCCTATCAAAAAATGTTATTAGAATTTAAGTACAACAATTTGATTTATTAAAAATATATTTGAATATTAAGAAAAATTGTTGCATTTCCTTTGGGGCAGCCCTACACCGAACTCACTTTTGTATGGGAGTTTTAGAGAAACCTGCACAACTTTGCCTAGCATTGTAAAAAAAAATTTCTTGTGCTATTCAAGATTCAGTGAAGTCTGACGTGGAAAAGAACTTCATGGCAATATGGGTGTCAAATCCGTTACCAAAATACCTATTCATTTATAAAGATATTATGACAGGCAATGTTGTAGTTTTTACCTCAACTTTGCCTACGTTTTCAAAACAATTTTTTGGTGCTTTATAGGTGTTTTTTTACTAGAAGCAAATGTATTCCTATAGCTTAAAGTCCAATATTGGACAGTAATTGAAAAAACATACGACTTTCTTAACGATTAAAGATTTATCGAAGAAAAACGTCAAAATCCGTGCAAAGTTGCAGCATTTTACGGTAACTAAGTTAATATTGGAACTCATCACTTCTTTATACTATGCTATTAAAAATGAATCCAATTTCCTATGTGGGTTTGTTTTTGTGGAATTTAATGCGAATGATTTTAATGTTGAAGAAAAAAAATTGTCTAAAATTGTTTAAAGAATTATTTGTCATTCGAAAACCTTTATTAATAATTTTAATGTTACCTAATAAAGGTAAATAAAACAAGCTGCACAAATCAACACAGAAAAGTGGCGGAACTATAATATCACAATAGGTACTTAAATTTAATCCAATTGACAGTCTGGTATTCGTTAAAATCTAGGTTTTTAGATCATGTAATGCTATTAAATTTCTATGCTACATTTTTCCAGTGAACTCAATATTAATAAGATCTATACGATGTTAATCTAGTTTTAAATATAAGTACCTAATTATGGTTATAATAAAAATCAGATTAATTTTTGTTTGTTTGTTACTTTCTTGTTACTCGTTGTCGTTGGATCTTTGATTATATACTCCCGTTGGATATAGTCTATCTATATCGAGGAATGCGATATAACAAATAGGAGTATAGCAGCACGGAAAAATTTGTAAAATTTCGCGAGAAAAGCATGTCTTATCAACTCACAAGAATCTAGTAACAGAAATGGCTGGTGAGATATCACTACATAGTATAAAACAAAGTCGCTTTCTCTGTCCCTATGTCCCTATATCCCTATGTCCCTGTGTATGCTTAAATCTTTAAAACTACGCAACGGATTTTGATGAGGTTTTTTTTAATAGATACAGTGATTCAAGAGAAAGGTTTTAGTATATAATTTATTATGTTTTAGACAAAGCGGGCGAAGCCGCGGGCGGAAAGCTAGTATAGTATAAACTCAAATTTAAATCAACAGCTTTTCTTAGAAAAATGACTTCAAATTTCAAACTGATGGTCATTTCAATCAAAAGCTCGCCAACCACTTATACGATTCAACTTACATCATTCAAAATGACGGTTGACGGACGCCAAAGCACTTATTTTTAATCAATGTTTATTTGCTATGAGGGAACTCACAATTCATAGCATTAATTGCGACAAACAGTTTATTAGATTTAAATTATAGAGCAATGAAATATTTAATTATTAAGCAATAAGCTTCGCCACAACAAGATTGAAGTATATTATTACAGGCTTTTCTGTTGTAAATGTATTATGTTTTAAATACCTACTGACTTTCTGTCAAAATCAAAAGTAGCTAGTATGTATTTAGCTTTTTATAAACAAGGTCACCGAATTACTATCACGGTTCTGAACTAAACTTTAGCTATTCATTTTAATTTATCTAAATAACCATAGTTCATATTTTTTAAATATACCAAATTATTGGACTTACTGTAAGTATTTCTTCTGCGCTAAAAATAGCGTCACGGTAACTAAACTTTTTTGTCATACATTATTTAGTAGATCAACAAAAAAGTTTTGAAATGAAAAGAAGTTATTAAGTTTGACTCCAAACAAGAAGCTTATATCTAATACACTGGAGATTGCACTATGACCATTAACTTGTAACAAGAAAATATGACCTAGAATGACGTCAGTCATGTTTTTTGTCTCTTTCTGTGGAGTGACCACGCTGGTTTGTAAATTCAGGATTTTTCAAAATAGAAAAAACTAAAAATCATGGTCTATAAATAATAACGACATATATTTTTAACAGTATTTATATTATAATATTACTGGTCATACTTTATAGGTACATACAATTTTAATTGGTATAGAATGATAGTTTTAAATAACTTTTGGCTACAAAGCTTGGATATGAACCGATATATAGCATTAACATCCTTTGTAAATAGAGGAAAGTTGTGTTTTGCATCAGATGCTGTTTACCAAATTGTAAGCTACTCAGATCTTCTTTTTAAACGCGTTGCTTCGACGGGTCAATTTCAAGCCAAAATCATCAAAGAAAAACTGTTTATAGCAGCCTTGCACAAATTTCAGCTAACTTTACAAAGTTTATTTTTCAAAAGGTATTTTTTTCTGGGTCGTAATCCTCAGTAATTTTACCCTTGATGGGCACATATATTTCTTTTTATTTTACTTTTTGGAAAGCTGAAATACGTAAAACAAAAAAAATATGAGGTAAGTTAAAAAAGTATAAATTTCAATGTAAAAAACGAACAATCTTATAACTACATGTGAGTGCAATACCGATGTCGTGTGTTGTTTCATTACTAGTAACAATCTTTAAAATGGTGTTGTAAATTTTCATCATAATATTGTTATTACAAAATATTCTCTTCGCTATCCATAAAAACTAATCATCATGGTTACCTTACTTGTTAAATTTGTTTATTGAAAACTTGTTGAAAAATGATAAAGTATTAGGGAAATAACAAATTTAACATGACTGCTTACTAAAATGATGCTAAATTAGACAATTTTTGCCATTGAAATGATTCTAAACAGGTAAATGCAGGAGTATTGAGGAATATTGTAAATAACGTAAATATACACTTGCCTGTGAAATTCTATGCCAGAATTTGGTGTCCAAACACTTCTGCAATTTTGCACAATACAATGCATTCTTTATATTCGGAAAATATTCATTAAATAAGCAAAAATATTAACTTAAATATTCGAAGCGACGCAATTTTTTTGACACACATGCCATATTGACAAAGTGAGAGTTGCTACAATTTTATTATGGTGACTACCCATAATCAGGGAGTATCGCTTTTTAATAATTGGTTCAGATACTTATTTTATTTAGCATAAATAATAATTGTCTCATCCAACAATGCTTCTGAATGACGTTGTTGGCAATTTATCAACAAACTCATATACAAAAACTAACCTTTTGCACAGAATATTACAGCATACATAGTAGCCTTGGGAAAACTTCGTATTAACAGTGGCAATACCAAGTTAGGTGTGAAAGTGATAAAAAACATGAACTGGGCAATATTTTCTTGTTACACGTCAATGTTCATACCGAAATCTCCAGTGTATTAGATATAAGCTTCTTGACTCCAAACGGATAGCGAACTCTTATTCTAGTTCTAATAAATTGGAGTTCAAACAACTTTCCATCCGAGCCCTTACAAAAATAGTTTTGGTAAAGACATAGAATGAGATTTTTTTTTATATTTTCGAAGTAAATAAAATCATTAAAATATCGAATGTGCATTAGGATGGTATGAGTATTAGTATCTGACAAATGTTATGTACCTATGTAATTTCATTTCGTTGTTAAAATATTCCAAAAATACATAATATTGCAAATTTAACATATTATGTTAAATCAATGAAATAATTCATTGATAACTAACAGGAATACAGAAATTTATTATGTAAATTCGTACTACCGACCGCGACGAAAGTCCTTAATTCTTAGTAGGTTTATTTTTCTATAAATTTCGGTCCCACTAAACATTTTCTTATATTATTTTGGTAAAGAAAAGTTTATTTATTTCTTTCAAAGCAATTGATGTGAAAGTTGGCGATACGACGCGCTCACTCACGCTCACAATAGAAAATGGTTGACATTTGAACACGACATTTCGCGTTATTAAATTAAATTCAATGGTGTCTGTACATAAAATAAAATGTGGACATGTTTCAAATAAGCTCTCTTTGAAATAACAGACCATAGAAATTAATTTTCATACTTAAATAAAATTCTGATCAATTCCATGAAATTGGTCTGCAATAACTACATCTTCCTTTAGTAAATGATTGCCACATTGTATGGTACAAGAAAAATATACTCATGATTCTCTATGCGAGTGTACTGTTCTCTCCGTCCGTTTTCCAGTAGGGCGCACTTCGCTGATTGCGCCGTGTGCCATTTGCATTTACTATCACGTGTACACTCGCGTAGAGAAAATTTTAGGATTAATATAGGTTACGATGAAAACTGACACTTTTCTTAATAAAAAATGACTTAGGTTATTTATTTAGTTGCTATTTAAAAATGTTAATATAATTTTTGTAAGTGAATCTACCAATGTTCTATCTATGCTATAACAATACAAGCTTGTGCCGGTTTATTTTTTGCTTCAGTTTAATTTCTTCCATAGATAATTGAAGTAATCTGAATCACATAAAATAAAATGTGCCTACAAATTTAGCTATCTGACCCAGGTCCAATTCAAATTTGAAGATCACATCACAGGACTCAACAGCTTAAAGCATTATCATTTTTTCAATAAAATTTTACTTAAGTATATCTAACGAAAATTCGAACAAATATAATATCTGCTCGACTGTCCTTACCTGAGCAATAGGTATGGCTTCAGAAGGCACCATACAATCTTTGTAAAAAGTGATGTTCGTGCGGTGTACTAGAACAATGAAGATAATGAGCGAACTAAATTACCCGATTTAGGTATTATAATATCGCAGATGGCCAACGTTTTTCTATGGTGAAAAATTTGTTGGAGGAATTCTAACTTTGGGGTTGAAACGTGAATGAAAAAAAAATCTGGAATTTCTTATGATTAGCCACTTTAATAAAATAAAATATCTTGATGCATATTGCGAATTGAGATTAGGTAATAATATAATATTATATTATGATTTTTGTTAAAGTTTTTATTAGGCTTTAGAAGGTAGAAGGCGTAGAAAGTAATTACCTATTTATTATGTTGTGAGAGGTTCATATTAGCTGTTCTCGGTATCTATACGGAACCATATTTTTATGAGTTAAATTAATTAATTAAAATAAAACGTACTGTGAAAAGTTATTTAAAAACGTGTATTGTTAAAATACTCCCAAAAAAGCTTTTACAAAGATATCAAATCATTAATTTTATGAAAAGAACACTATAAAGTATTTCTCTCTAGTTTCTCACATCAAATAACTTAAACGTATAAGATCGTTTCGTATTTGCAAAGAACTTTAAAACTAGCATTTGAACGTTGTCCCAAAGGAGACGCTTTGACTCTTTGAGACCCGGTTCATGTGTGCAATATGCCCTTGTCAACAAACCCTCTGAAACTGTTGAGCTTTGTCGAATGTGTGTAAGGTCATGTTCACATTTGCAGCGGGAAGCGATAGGCGACGAGCTACAAATTATAAAAAAAAAATGTGTGCGTGTACTAGTGTACACACGTAAGAAGTGAAACTTCTTTATGACCTTATTTTTCAAAAAATAATTTACAATATGCAACTTTACAGAAATACGTCAATCACGAAAACATGAATGGTAGGGATAAAACAAGATGGCGCGTAACGGAAAAATGTTACACTAAATTTTTTTCCAACCCCGATAAAGAAGTTTCACTTCAAAAAATCTTTTGAAGTGAAATTTCTTTAGGGGAGTTGAGAGTAAAATTTCAAGGTCGATGCGGGTCAGTTTTTGTTAAAAAAATAATTAAGTAGGTATAGAAAGGGAAGAGTATAGACAAAAGACTTAGGGCGGCTTGCGCATCGTCGTTAAATTATACAGTTTAAGAGCGACGTAAACGCATTTAGTCTGCTAATTATAATTAGCGTCTTGCACAACAAAAATTTAGGCACTAATCACGTTTAACGAACTGTCAAAGTTAAATACCCAAAGATGGCTATTTAGCGTCGCTAAATACGTTTAGTAGTCAATCGCGCGTCATCGTTTTGAGGTTATAGAAGTTTACTATTATTTTATAAAAGATTTAAGAGTTCGGTAGGATGTTTGTAAGATGGATTTGTGGGAATTGTATTCTTTTATTATTAATGCTTTTTTTTCAAATTGCTTTTAATGTTTCTATAACAACTTAAAAGGTTTTCGGCACTTCTTGAAACACCTTTTGTGTTGGCATTAAAAACATGAGCGATTTTGACCCAGGCATTTTGCTTTTCAACCTGTTTGATTTGGTCGGTCTTTTTGCACTCAATAATATGGGTGTATGGTTCCATCGCTGCAATCAGCAATATCTGTTCTTCTTTTGTAAAATTAGGCCCCCGGGCCCTAGAAGAAACACTTTTGTTTGCCATGGTAATTATCACTGAACTCAAAACTAAAACAATAATATCAATAAAAAATACCACGAGAAATAGCACGAGAACACTTCACAAATCACAACAAACTTCGTGTGACTTGACACTTAACAGCTCGGTTGACTTCATGTGACAGTTGAAAGCTCGTCGGTCCATTTCACGAATTTTTTTTTTAAGAAATGCAACCATTTTGCTCTAAGTCAAGTGTACAACGCACGAAAACGTAAAAAGGAACGCAAGAAACTGCTTTACCGACTCCCTAACTACGATTAGTTAAATTACCATCCAAACGGACATGGGCAAGACCTTTTTAATTGTATTTAGGCTAAACATATTTAGCAAGATAAACGCATTTAACTAAATTCTGTTTAGACCAAATGTTGCGCAAGCCGCCCTTAGAGTAACTTATTGTTGGACGCTCTTTCGATGAATGAGAGGCAAAAGGTCGCGTAAGAGTATAATAATATTATATTCTATGGCATAAGCGAGGAGTCACGCAAAATATTCAATAATCAAGTACCTATTCCAAGAATTAACTAAGCACTTATACCTAGTGCACACTAAAAGTTTTGCGTTGCGGGCCAACCATAAATGTTAGAATTTTGAATGTTATATTTTTTTAACATATGAAGTCTCATTAGCTATAGAAAAAAAAATTTGGCGGGAAGCGCTTGTCAATTGTTTTTTATCTCAACTTGAAGTTCGTTGTCCGTAGCAAAAATGGAACTAATACGAAACAATTTTAGGGCGATGATTTTTTATGATTTTAAAAGTTCGCTTTCTCGGAAAATTTGCACTGCTCGCCTTTAAAATACTTTTGGGAGGGAAGCACCTCAGTTGAGGACTGTAAGGCATTGATATGCTGAATTTCATCGCGGCCATGTTTCTCTCCATGATGACATTCGTGAAGGTCAACCCTCAACTGCGATCACGGAGGAAAATATGGCTACCGTCAGACGACTAATTTAAGAAAATTGCCATATCACTTATTAGGAGATTCGAGGACATTTGGGGATTGGTATGAGCCCAACTCAGAAAATTTTACATGAACATTTCAAAGTTAGGAAGCTTTGTTGCCAGTGGATTGCTCACAAACTCACTCCAGAACAAAAACGACATCGAGTAGATTGATGTAAAGAAATGCTATTAAAATACAATCACGGACATTCTAATGCTGTGTATAATATGGTAACAGGATATGAAACATGAATATATTGTTATATTCCAGAAAGAAATCACCAATAATTCTTTTTGTATAGTGCAATAAAGGTTCATGATCATTATAAGATAATTTTAATAAGCATAATACTTTTTTTTTGTTACTTTTATATAGCTTAAAAACGTCAGTCGTTTTCGCCCGCGATTTAATTCATTTGAACTCCGTGATGGATATGACAAAATTATTATTATTCAGGAATTATATTTATTTATTATCCAGTAAAGCAGCTGACAATGTGGATGTCGTAAGGTGTCACTGAAAATCAGTGTTAAGGTATTATGCCTCAGGTATCCTGAGTGGCTTCCTTTTTTAGCGCAAGCAACCATACATAAATTTTAGTGATGGGCCGAATGTGGATTGAACCGAATTCGAACTTCGGCCGAACATTCGGTACATGACAACGCCGAATTCGAACTTCGGCCGAAGTTCGGCAGATCTTCCCGCCTTTTATTCAATGAGTCATTCATGTTATGATTACCTAACATTATGTATGATTAAAAATAAATAATTATTTCCTTTTCATACCTAATTCTGCGTTTTATTTCATTAAAATCATATAATTCCATTGACTTTGAAATAATAAAGTTTGTGACTTCATAATACATTTCACCTATACTAAACCTATAATTAAATAAATTATTTTAATTGAACATAATTATTATCGATGCTCATTCTCTCTCGCAAGGAATATCGGCGTGATATGTATGTATGCTGGTCCACCTACTACTATGACGATGATGTAACGAATTTCGGCCGAAGTTCGGTATTATGAACCGAATTTCGGCCGAATGACGAAATTCGGTTTAATGTGCCGAATTTCGGTTAAACCGAATGTGAAACGAACTTCGGCCCATCCCTAATAAATTTATGTTTTCTATTACCTATTATTCATAATTTACTATGCTATTGTTGTGTGTTTGTGTGTATTGGAATAAATGGTTTCTTCCTTCTTTCTTTCTAAAAATAAAATGTCCCGTGTTCTAGACTAAAAACTACCGCTATCCGCATTCATATATTTTGAAAATAAAAAATAATATAGGTAATCATTGTAATTTTGAAACATTTTTTTTATGTAATTTATTTAGTTAAAAATTTATCGTTTATGTAACAAAAGAATTTTTAATGAAATGAAATGAAATGAAAAAACATTTATTCCTAGAAAAAGGTACACACACAAGAAGAAAACACAAAATAGAACAAGAAAGAAAGTACGATACATAAAATTAGACATCATGTTCGCTGAGAATTTCGTACTGTGTGTGCACTGCATTTCCAGAAAAGGGTCTTGACTCAGCTTTCTGCCATAGTCGCAGCAAGCTGCGACTACAGCGCTGGTATTCTGTCAAGACCGATTGGAGGGTGTGCTTTCGACTTTCCACTGCTATATAATAAAAATAGAATACATACATACAAATCTGAAATATTTATTTCTTCCAA
>CAJQZM010033401.1:16507-35902 GCA_907164665.1 Colias nastes
GAAAAGCGACCTAGAAGTTGCACCTTGTTGCACCATGACAGTGCTTCAGCGCACACCGCGAACAAAACAAAGTCATTTTTAGCTTCTGAAAACTTAGAGCACGTGACCCATGCCGCACGCAGTCTTTACCTAGCAGTTTTACGCTGAAAATAGTCCATCTTTTAGTTCATTTTCCTGTTGCTCATATTTATATGCCGCGTTGAGTAATTTCTAGCCCGGTAGGGAGCTACATCTAAGAAGTCAAGACGTAGATTTTTTATCATATTATTATGTAACGTATGAGACATCGACGACCATGTCTGATCTCTGAGCAGCTACAATTGCTTAAATTAATTATTTAGAGTGTGACAAAGAAAAAATATTTTTAAAAACGTCGTAACCACGATCTATGAACATTGCCTTATAATTTTACACTGCTTTCTGCTTTTCTATTCTCAACTGTAAAAAGGTGTCTAGAATGGTAGATAGATTAAAATTGCACAAAGAAATAATATGCATAAAAAGTATCTATGCTATGATATTTTAGTAGCGTTGACCCATGGTTGACCCACATTATTATAGGACCATGTAGGACCACCATTATAAAATCCATCATTTAAATCGAATTTATTGTATTATATTATACTAGCGGTCCGCCCCGGCTTCGCCCGTGGTACATATGAAAAATAGATGTTGGCCGATTCTCAGACTTACCCGATATGCACAGAAAATTTCATGAGAATCGGTCCACCCGTTTCGGAGGAGTATGCAGACTAACATTGTGACACGAGAATTTTATATATATTATATATACCTTAATATCTCCAATACATACATCTCCAATCTACATCTCCGATTGTAACATTTTTTTTTATTCACAACAATAACGTAGTACACGTTTAATTATTCAACAAAAAATATTTATTGCCATGCTAGGTAAAGTATAATTTCGTTAAGTATACCATCAGCCCGGCTAGCTCAGTCGGTAGAGCATGAGACTCTTAATCTCAGGGTCGTGGGTTCGAGCCCCACGTTGGGCGGCAGTACTTTTTACACTTTTATTTTCCAAACGATATCTATTTATACTATAGTTTATCGTTTTTATATTTTTTTTTACATATTACTCATTAGTTGTAATGCGCGCATTGTTCATTTAGAAGCATATACCACCTAGTAGAATATAAAAATAAAAAGTTTAATGAGTTTTGCAAATTTTGTTAAAATTTGAACATTATAATAATTAATTAAGAATTTTTATAGCTTCTGAATCATACAAAAGCTTTACATTTTTATAAACAGAAAACAATACTTTAAATATTTCATAATAATGTTAATAGATATTGTTAACAGCGCCATCTGTTGATATCTATTAGTATTAATTTCAAGAAGCTTCATTTTGTTCAACTAGTTTGATAAAGTTACTTTTAAAATTCATAGATGGCAGCACTTATCAATTTGTATTAATTAAAAATACAAATAGTACTTTTCTAACCGACTACGGTGGATTTAAATAATATTTAACCCGTATCTAGACCCAAACAAGTGCAGCAATAGGTTCGTATATAAAGCTAAGATATAAGAAGTGGAATTGTAAAATCTATATTTTTCGTATAGTATTATCAAGATAAAATCTTACTATATTAATTATGTGCACTAGCTGTAAGCTAACCCACGGAACTCTGTATGCTCTCAAAAGGAACCCAACACAAGAATTTTTAAATATGTTCCTATTCACGTAATGTACCTACTTAAATCTCAAACTTTGTTCTGAAATTAAATGTAAATAGTTATCGATAAGTAATAATTAATGATCAGAAGCAATAATGCCTTCCAAGTTTACGACACCAACAACTCACTAGGAATATAATTATTCTTCGAAATATAATTCACCCTGTAACAAAATTTAAAACTAAATAACATAATTAGTCATTTTCTTGCAGATATACTGGTAATTGCTGGACTTCCTCTGCGACATCATTTAGAGTAATTTGTATTGTTTATATATAATGGAGGAAACACGCGCGCCGAGCTTTATGCTCATCCAATCTTTATTGAAGATGACGCAAATTTTGTCAGTTTACTTCGCTGCGTCAGGTAAGAACCAAATAATATTAACAAATAACAAGCATTGGCCGTACTTATACCTTGTACATAGATAAAACCTTGCGACCCAGTGCAGTTTTTCATGGTTGGATTTTGTCTAGACGTGGATCTTATTTTAAAAGGAGTACTTAAATTAAAAAAAATGTCAATTTGGGTCTGAAAATTATTATTATTTTTTAATTTTTTTGATCAATCGATCGTACAAAATGTTTAGATCAGTCTAATGAGACATTGATAATATGCTGACCTGTGGTAGTAACTATTTAGTAATATGTGACCTTATCTCTACCCCTGTTCAGTTTTAGTTGCATTGTGCCATTGTGTGTCAACAAAACTTGATGTTTTCGAAGACGAGAAATCTCCTACATCTAGTAAAGAAGACGAAGATGTTGAAGTGAAACATACGATAGTTGTATCAACAAAACTGAAAAACAACAGAGGAGGCTTACACGCAACAGGTATTTATTTAATTTAATTATAAATCATCGTAATTATTTATATCTAGACTCTATATTCAGTTTATATCACTCTAATGTAAGAACTGAGTCAAGTGCAAAAGACAAATATGTCTTTTATGTCCATTTCTCTTAACTAAGAAAAATTTAAGAAATATTAAATAATCATTTCATCCAGAATGAGTAAAATGAATCTTCTTATAAAATTAACACTTATATTTTAGGTGATCAAGAAGCATTGTTTCTATCAAGAGGCAATTCACATAAAGACACCGACAGTGGCGAGGTTCCAATCGTTAAAGCTTACAAATCGGTAGACACTACTGCAATACGCACACCTGATACCCGCCTTAAGAATCAAACACCCAGGCCATTTGTCAAAACTTCCAGAGATGAAGCCGATATCTATCCAAACACAGCTTTCAGTCCCGTCTGGAGACCATCGACGTTCTACAATAATGTACACTATTGGAGCCAAGACGATTTCTATAATATAGCTAGAGCGAATAGACCAGACTACCGTAGT
The DNA here is from genome assembly GCA_907164665.1 of Colias nastes. NCBI lineage: Eukaryota > Metazoa > Arthropoda > Insecta > Lepidoptera > Pieridae > Colias > Colias nastes. The sequence continues at coordinate 19,571 of CAJQZM010033401.1, forward strand.
ATAAACAGAAGGCCCAATGATGACGGCGTCCGGGAATTTTATTGTCGTAAGTGCAGAGAACTCAGTAATGGCAGAGGATGTGTGCAAAAAACGAATTCGTGGCTTCGTGAGAGCACGACTCAAAAGACAAAGGTAGATGGTAAATTAGCGAAATTAAACTAATAGTCCTCCCATGACTTGTAACAAAAACGAGATGATGCTATCTGTAACCTTGAAGCGAAACACGGGCATGCGCTCATCGTTGCTGCATGATGGTAATCATTATTAAATATTTTAATACGTGTGTTGCTTGATATAATTTGTTTAAACATAAAAGTATGGTGCAAATATGTCTACATAATACATCACCAGTTGTGCAGTGTAAATTATGATTTATTATTATTCAAATCCGGTAGGTACTGTTCGTTAATTTTGTGAATAAACTGTAGTATTACTAACAAATTTGCACACTTACCGATGCGAGTAAAAAAATACGTTGCATTTGATTCCTTCCTCTTTCAAAGCAGAATAAGGAAACAACGATTTTTAATATGTACTAAATAGCTAAATAAATGAAACAATGAAATTATGAAAAATATTTAATCATCCGTCAAATATCGCGTCACGTTAAGATTTAACTAATTAACTTTGGACCCTGTATTTGGTAATTTTGCCGTTGTTGTTGACCACGGTTTCAGCACCACGGCTGTTTTGTGCCTGACCTCCAAGGTTTGATGATGAAGAATAAGATGAGCTGGACACGCTGTAGAACTTGTTAGGGTTGGAGTCATCGTTGAAACGGTTTGTAATGGCCACGTTCTTCATAAGCTGAAAAAAATCGTATATTAGATATTGTATGTTTGTGTTTATTCCAATTGTGTCTTGGCATTTTTAGAGACAATTATTGAGTCATCTTAAATAAGGATATTATTCAAAACATTTTAAACTATCATAAAAATCGAATAGACCAAAGATATCTAAGCAATGGGTGTTCTTTGGGATGAAGAGCTTCAAGCTTAGGTACATCATGTTTTCAATATATGAAAAAAAGACGTGTGGCACTCGGGAACTGCCGCGGTAAAGCTATTGCATAGCGTGCCTTCAAGCCACACCTCCGCGCCCGTCGGAGTGGGGAGCGTGAGGTTTTTCGTTACGGAATTTCTGGATTCGGTCCCCGCGCTCAAGGCCCGCGATAGAAGCTATGCAATAGCTTAAAAAAATGCCCCACTTCATATTGTAGATATTTTATTATTATTAAGAGGTTATATTATACTTATGTAATATGTACTACAAACTATTACGATACTCATAAGCCTTGTTTCCGTTTGAATTAATTTTCAAGACAACCATATCGGTCATACTTATTGAATTACTATAATCAGTAATCATCAATTACGTAATTCACCTCGTAGTTCAATTGTATAGAAACCATGGCTCTACAAATATTTCTAGATTTATTAAAAAAGGGTTGAATTTTTTTTGTTTGTTTAATAATTTTAGTGTCAAGAGATAGGTAAAAACGCTTAATTTTGCCGGTTAAACCACCTCATTCCTAAGAGAATTTTCTCTTACTACGCGTGCGTCGCCGCGGGCGAAAAGTTTATACACATAGGTACCTAACCTAATCAAGTATCATATACTACAATTTCTCTTCTGATTCTGATACCCAAGATCAAAATGTAAACTATATTAACTCAACTGATTTCATCTGATTTGAATACTTTTGAATTTCCGGTACCAACAAACAAAATAGCCTATTTGTAGTTGTCAGTACACGATTCAGATAAGTAATAGAGATGACGTCAAGTGCACTGATGTTTTTGATCATGACCTAACCGCACGGTGAATATAAATGTTATACGCTGATAATATCAGTGTTTGTTTTCCAATCAATTTTGATGTTAAAGTTTTTATTGATGAACTACCGTGAGTATAACATGATGTATGCCTGTCTATTACATTTGAATATTTATGCGCAGAGCACCTTGCGGTAGCCGGTAAGATATATTACCTACAAAAATATCAACTATATTGTTTTTATTGGTAATAATTGATGCATATTGATTGAAGATCTTATAAGAAGGAAGTTTTTTATTACATTATGATACACTAGCTGTGCCGCGCGGTTTCACCCGCATTACTCCGCTCCTATTGGTCTCAGCATGATGATATATAGCCTATATTACTCGTGGATAATGTAGCTTTCGAATGGTGAAAGAATTTTTTAAATCGGTCCAGTAGTTTATGAGCCTATTCATTACAAACAAACAAACAAAGTTTTCCTCTTTATAATATTAGTGTAGATATAGCGTATGTAGGGTAGGTACTTACGTCACTTTCCGGGTTAATAGCAGCGATCTGCTGGGTGAATCCAGGACCAGCAACGCCACTAGCGAAAGCGCTGTTCTGAGACATGTCAAAGGGCATACCGCTTGGGCCAAAGAAATTCTGTGGTCCGAACTGGGGGAACCTGGAGAAATTTGGAAATTCACCAATGTGGTTCGCGGTCATATCGAACGCATTAAACGGAGCGTACGATGCCAAACTGTGAGCCTCTAAATTAGCGATCACCCTGCAAACACACACTATTCATCAAACACACCCAAAGGGAATTACAGTTGCAGAGTTGTAAGCGACAGACAACAGAACTGGTTAGTAAGAAACAAGTAATATTAATTGAAGTATCCACAACACAACACACATCACGCCCTTATACCTTCTGGTTCCAAATCTTCGAAAAGGTCGGAACGGCCTGAACGGAAATCCGGGGCGGATAAATCTTCTAACTCTACTATAAATTACAGACAATATGAATGTTAATACGAAATTATAATGCACAAGTTAATGACTACATAATTGGATAATGTACCATCACCTATAATTCTGTTTACTACATTACGTCAGAAGTTAGATTTTTCTATTTTATAATCTAATGTGATTTCAACATTTTAGATTCAGTAGCTAGCATTACGAATAAATTAACAATATTTCTATTGCAAAACTAAACTTATTTAAAATTAAAATAATGTAAAAATAACCCCTTACAGCCTCCACCGCTCATGCTTTACCTCCACCGGAAGCTTAGCCAGTTATAAAAATTCTTACTCTTGTATGATGTTATCGTAGTTCGGTATAATATAATTTGGAAAATAGTTGTCGGCGAAGTTTGTAAGCAGAGGACCGTTGTAAGGGTCGGTTGTGACGCCTTTGTCATCGAGGCCGTAGGTCCCACCGTACCTATTCCCTGCTGTGTCTTGATAGGCGTATGCACCTACCCCTCGAGGATCTGGATACCCTATAAACAAATAATATAGGTACGTATATACATTTTGTCGTGTTCTGGTATAATTCTTGATATGGTAGGTGTGTTCAATCAACCGTAAAATTTATCGGATGATGAAATACAATTATTGCAAGTGTTCTAAAAGCTTAAGAAAATATGAAAGAAACAATCTACTTGAAGAATCAAATGTATATTAAGACTTAAATGCAAGTACCTACTATGAGTTTCAACGTTCACGCTAATATAAAAAATCGTGAACAATATGCTCAAGTTAATTAAGACCGTAACCGGATAGACAGTTTAAAAAATAAAGCTGCCAAATCAACAAACGAATTAATCTTAAATGTAAAAAATAAAACTGATTCAACTTGTAAGGAAACATTTTATGAAAAGTACAACAACAATACAAGAATAAAATTGTACACAAAAAATGACGTAAACAGTGTTGACCTTCCTTAGTCGGTTATGTAGAAATTGTATTTGAGTAAATTATGTACCTACTAGTAACTAGTACATTGTGCAGTAAAAACTGCATCAAACTTAACGTAATGAACGGGAATTCCTATCAAGATCATCTTGAATATCATCACTACATAGTATAAAACAAAGTCGCTTTCTCTGTCCCTATGTCCCTATGTCCCTTTGTACGCTTAAATCTTTGAAACTACGCAACGGATTTTGATGCGGTTTTTTTTAATAGATAGAGTGATTCAAGAGGAAGGTTTATATGTATAATAACATCCATTAAATAGTGGAGAAGTACTGTTATTTTTGAGGTTTCTAATGTGATGTCGTAAAAAATTACATTTTTTTCCGCTTACATTGCAAACGCAGGCTGAACCCTACGAGTTTTATCAAAATAATGTACTAAGTATTATACACATTGAAAAGGTCTACAGAAAAGTCCGCGATGGTATATGTCTATCTCTTATGGATAACCCACAATAACTTTTTTTTTTCATTTACTTTTTACGACAAATAATGGCTAATTTTCGAAGCGATTTTAACCAATACAGCATTAATCCTTAACCAATTAAATACCTTGAATACATTGTTCATTTAATATAGATCTATATGGCCCTTTACACCGTATGATTTAAGTGAATATTTTCGAAGATATTACAGATTTAAAAATTGCGGGACGTAGCGTTTGCGGCGGTACCGGCCGGCCGCCCGGCTATAATATATTTTATACCCGTGCGAAGCCGGAGCGGGCCGCTATGTTTTTATATATGTTACCGGAAATGTATGAAATCAAGGAATTGTATACAATTCCTAGGAAATGTGTACAATTCCGATACCATTTAGGAAATGTATAAAATATTGTTTAAAAAACTATTTAATGCATGCATATCCTAGGAAATGTATAATCTTCCTAGGAATTGTATACAATTCCAATATCGTATTAGGAAATGTGTAAAGTAAATGCTTTCTGTAATAAAACACGTTGTTATTTTTTTTTATTATAGCTCTTATTGATACAATCGGGTAACAGTCATACCGTAAAATTGTAATAATATTATGTTCATATTATTATCTTCGATCGTTCGATCTTCGTCGACGGAGCCCCGCTTCGCGGGGCTCCTATTTCTGTGTAGTTTTTTTTTAACAAACCTAACCTAACCTAACCTAACGGCTAACCTAACCTAAACCTAACCTAACTTTGAGGGCGAATATCTCGGCTATTTTTTATTTTAGAGAAAAGTTGTTCCTATAAAACATGCTTATATAAGCGTAATCTTTACGATAAAACAATAATAAATAGGTGTTATAATGACACCAACTCCATCAAAAATTTTCTAAGTCCTGCGCCCCCTTTGCTTTAGTCCAACCCTTGCCTGCGACATATCAATATCTTAAATGTTTTACATTTCCGATAGCTATTTAGGAAATGTATAGATTTCCTAGGAAATGTGTATAAAATAATTTATTTCACACATTTCCGTGCGATTTTAGGAATTATATACAATTCCTAGGAATTGTATACAATGCCGGATTACATACATTTCCTGTAACATATACAACGTTCACAGTTTTTCTGTAGTGTATTTAGTATCAGCATTGCACCCGTGCGAAGCCGGGGCGGGTCGCTAGTAATTAATAAAAGAATGATGATATATTTGCATTATTTATCATGTAATTTTTTATACATAATTTGTGCATTAATTTGCGATGGAGCGGAAATATAAGACATAAATTAATAATGCAATGCAACATTATAAAAGCAGAAGGAAAACTTTATGTAAACTCTTACAGAATAAGATTATTTATTTGCAAATAGCTTAGCAAATAGGTATAAGATTATTGAATTTAAAAGAAAATTCTAACCTGACGTTGTACACGTTGAAAATCACTTAATACACTGCATAACAATTGACCATAGCTTTCTTGATCAACCGTTTGTTTGTACTGTGACTAATAGCTGTTGCTACAAAAATTATGGCGCAATAAATTTTGTAGGTAATCAATAAAACCTCTATGCCTTACTACATACCTATATGGTAGCTCTACCTGTAATTTTTTTATCTATATTCCGAAGGAAAATGCCTAAATTTCCTACAAGTATAGGAGGACTACCTAATTCTGGAAGGCTTCATTTCTTTTGCAAGTGGGGTACAACTTTTGTAAACTTCCGATTTTAGAGTTTGTTGAAATTTGGATCAATAAATTATTTCATTGGCCTTCATAATATAACTACAAACTTTATTGATATATGTACTAAATAGTTACACCAAATAATAATTAGGTATTACAGAATAGTATCCAAATTCTTTTATAATATTTATTTTAGGAACAACACCAATTAAATAAAGATATATGTATAGGAATGTGACGCTTTGTCGTAAGCTTTCGTATGTCAGATACTTATAATCAAAGAATTTAAATTAATAACATTTGTCTAAGCTAGTTCTGTATAGGTCTTTGACCTGAGATCATTGATAAAATAAAACAATGGATTAGCAGAATTATTAAACGATACCACTTTCAAAAATACAACAGTTAACATTGGCAGACAGCTATAAACTCTATTGATTATTTTGTATTAGTATGTTTATGATAAACTAGCTGTGCTCCGCGGGTTTAGCCGCATATCTCCGCTCCTATTGGAATTAGCGTGATGCCTATTTCTCGATAAAATATGGACTAGGTACCTATCTAAGACTGAAATAATTTTTTTATATCGGACGCGTAGTCCTGAGATAAGCACATTCAACCAATCATACAAAAACTCTTCAGCTTTATAGTATTAGAATAGGTTCATAAGGTTCCGTATTGCTCAAGCGCTGAACAGATTTTAAGTGAAACATTTCATGGAGTTGGCTTCAGCCAACACACAGCCAGGATCTTCATATCCATTGTCAGATAAGTGCTACGAAGTCTTTATAAAATAAACTTTATAAATAGGTACTTTATATTATTATTTTAATATTAAATTCTAAATAGGTATAGGTAGTACTGATATTGACAGCTGATTGATTGATTATTATTATAACACTACAATAGCTATATATGGGTTACGGATCTCCAAAACAGTGTTGTTAGGTTAAATTTTATTGATCAAATCATAAAATAAAAATTTAGTATTTAAATAGATTCTTAATACCGTTGTAGCATTTTATCTATTTTCCTATTGTTGTAATTGATAACGGTATTTCCAATTTTATGTTTTAAAATCAAAGATTTTGCATAATATTATCGTAAGTTTTAAATATCTTCAAATTTAAAACTGGAAAATATATTTCTAAAATTATGCTTTCTACAGTTAAGATTTATGGCAGTTTTGGGTTTTATTGTTATTTTTTATAGTTTTATTGTTATCTATTTGCTGTTCAATCTTTGGAATATAATTTAAAAAATCCTTCTAATATAGTAAAATAAATAGGACCTATACAATATTGAAAATGCTTTTTACTCTGTTAAAGTTTAAACCTACTATACCGATATGACTAGAAATTAGTATTTAGAAAGATTATGGCTGAAAACCAAAACTTTTATTTATTCAATTAGACTATTATTATCACAAAGGTACCTGGAACATTATATCTAAATTTTATGCGGTCACAGATAGCTGAGACGAGGATTGTTTTTTGTATATAGGTATTTGCTGTACCTATATACGAAGCAATATTAATAACATCACATATTTAAACTAGAAAGACATTAAAACCGAATCTTAGGTAAAAAAGCTCTTTATAACATCGCCGCAGGCGAATTGATAAGTGCTTTCCAATGCTATTTTGATAAAAAGTTAATGATTTAATTTTATTTATGGCTAACTTTTATGAAGACATTTATCTGGTTTCTTAATTTGCGAATATTTATATGTGTGGGCGTACCTAATGCCCTCCATTCTATGTTTAATGAATGTACTGTTAGAGTCGTTAAATTAAGGCAATTTACTATTTTTAATGGTATGATCAAAATCAACGAAAAACATATATGTGATTAGCGTTCAGCATGATAAAAAATAAGTAAACTTAAAACGAGAAATTTGATTAAAATCTCTTGTAACTCAAGCGAGAATTGTGAATGTAGGATATGCGCCTTCAAAAGAACCCGTATAAGTAATATTAGTGACACGATAATATTATAAAATTGAATCGTATCCAGGGAAAAGTAAAAGAAGTATAAGTGTACGTGTAAGTGTAATGGACAATAATTACTGTATGTACTTATGTAAGTGTCCATTCAATCATCGGAGCTATTAGGTACTAAGCGGTGCAAGTTTCATCAAAACCACCAATATTTTTCAAACATGAAACCATAAATATTGTCATACAGTTAGTTTATAAATAATATAATACTGTAATTGTAATATATTTACGTCAGGAAGCATACAACAGGCGGCATATAAATGTAGCGCTAAAGAAATTTGCCTCTACCAGTAAACATTACTATATCCAGTGATTATCTTCGACCCAATTAAAATTTGGATGGATAATATTATATCAATATGCACTAATCAATAATCATGGCAATAGTGTCGTAATTTTAGTATTCCATTTTACATAGGAGACCTTATTTATAGTTTTGCCTTACTGCACCTCTAGAAAGTCTCTACATAATATTTATATATAAATAAGTGATGATTAACAATGCTTGATAAAATGCCAGATTTAGAATGCTTTTTATTAAAGTGATATGGCTCATATAATTATTTTATTTTAATATTCAAGCAGAGCTGTGACCGATTGATTGAACACACAATCGTCATGGTAAACACACCGTAATGTAGTGAATATTATTCTAAATAGCAAGAAAACACTGAAAATCAAGGTTATAATTGTTTAGAATTATTCCGAGTTTTCACTCAATTTCCACTTATTTCATAGGGGTTAAGGGTCGCTTACATTAGAGAAACATTTTCTTCTTTGTGGTAATTTTTACTCGAAGAAATTAACTATGTATTTTCCTTTTTTACCTACTTAGGAACTAGATATTAAACGATTCATTTTAGTGATAATACAATAGTTATCTATAAAAAATAATATTTAAAAGAAATACTTTTGTTACATTTTCATACATCTGACAATCGTCTTATTGCTGTTCTGATTCACCTTCACAGTCAATTAATAATAATTAATAAGTTGTTGGGGACAAAACCATTAACATTATTGCAATGACCTTGAATAGGTATCATGTACTAATGAATAATGATATAATTTCGTTTCGTTGATTGACGCATCTACGCTAAGTGTTACTACTTACTGGGAATTACCCATTAGGAAGATTTTTATCAAATTGTTAGCCAGGCAGAAGGTAATTTTTTAACATGTTTTTAGATAGAGCCTTAAGTTTTTACTCATGATTTCATGATGTTTAGGGCTTAGGTGATTTCTTTGCCAGATTTCTATCTGTAAATACATTATTAGCGAGATAAATATGTCAAGTATTGGTTTTTTGTTATTTCGTTCAATTATACTCTAGCTACGTTATAAAAAATATATATCTCTATTTATTTACTTATCTACTTATAAATCTATCTATTTCTTTCATATAATATACAAGAAAGATAAATTTGGCGGGAAAGGTAAAGATAAGTTAACAATATTTTTAACCGACTTCAAAAAAAGGAGGAGGTTCTCAATTCCGTCGGTATATTTTTTTTAGGGAGATGTTATCATAATACAAACAATACTGATGTATGTAATTATTCTATAAGTAGTTAACAATAAACATTTATAAAAAAAACATAATATTTAAAGAAAGTAATCATAATGGAATAAATATTAATAATTATTATAGTCGAGCCAATTTAATAGGCAACATTTGACGTCTATCAATTTTATCTTCGAAGAGAGGTAACCTGCTTAAAAACATCGATTAAAGTGAATTAATCGATACGGATTTGAAACATTTGTCAATCGAATTTATTAATTTATGATGATGATTTTTATTCACAAGTAATCAATGCATTCGATTCTAGATGTCAGATTTCGATTTTTAGAGTAACGTCTCTGGTATTTAAAAAGAAAAAAGGTTTATTGACACAAAATTGTAGCGACGTCAGTTCTTCAATTCAGAAATTGTTTATTATGTTTAGAATGGTTTAGCAGTAAAATGAAATCTTAAAATTACTTGTATCGGTCATTATTATTATAAATATGTAATCGTAAATGAAAAAAGTTAAGCAAATGTACAGTTCTAACAAAACGAAATATCATGTTATTCTATGTCGTCGTTACTAGGTTACATTGTTGAATTTTGTTGAACTGTCAAATGTTGCCTATTAAAATGGCTCTACTATAATATATATACTTAATCATAAGGTCAGTGACATTAAACTATACAAGAATGCTTATTCGTTATTGTCTATCAAATTGTATTTCTTTAACATTAACATACATTGGCTATATTTGGATTCTAATGTTCGTCCTTATTATAGCGATACAAACATATTAAAAAGATACAACGGTAATAAAGAAACTGAAGAAAACGTCGACCTACGACACGCTATTTTTTACTCAATTAAGTTTTCGCTCTATCTTCTTTACCTTTAGACTGCCTGATAAATTATTGATGCACACTTTGCACTTAAAACGCGTTGAAATGTTACTTATTTCTATTTTGTGTACTATATAGCTTTAAACCTGTTATATTTTTTAATTTATATGTGACATAAATCAAGGAAAAAACCAAATACATAATGGTAATATCATTTAAGCGATAGTTTTATAATGTAATGATTATTAATAAAATCATTTGTTAACGAGGTTTATATCTCAATTTTTACATTGACGTAAATGAGAACTATTAAGTTTTCGGTATTTTGTGAATTATATACTTTAAAATTATTTACGCATTATTGATATGTATATTATGGAAAACATATGACATACTTAATTCATCAAAAAGTAAAATATTAATTTATCTAAGTATGATTGAAGATTTCAAAAGATATTTTAAGTAATTAACAGATTTTCTTAATATGGATGGGAGTCAAATTTTTATTATTATTTAAATCAAGAGCCTTATGTAATAAAACATGTAACATTCTGAGTATTGTTTGAGTTTAAACCAGTTAGTGTTATTTGAACAATCTTCCTATTTGTTCAAGTATTTTGATCATTGTTACCATGTTCAAGAATTAACTCATTCAATAAAATATATCTAAAACATTTGCAGAAGGTTGGTAACTTTTTATTTTTTATTTATATTTTTGTCAAATGCAAATTACAATTTACTAATTCTTTACTCATTTCAAATGCGATTTAATTGTCTATCTATCTAGTTCAATAGATATAATATGTATAGATATAAAACATTTTCAGATATAATATCTTCTTAAAAAAAATTATTTTATAGGCATAATATTTTACTCATGATATCAATTACTTGACTGTTTAGAAAAGCAACTTTATATTTACAATCAATATTGCTAGCGGAAATAATCGATATGAAAATAAATCGATTTAACTTTCTTGTGACATATTGTTTGCAGTCTCTTATTATGGTTTCATTTAACTTTTTAAATGTAACATTAAGATGATCAAAATATATCAATTTTTAAATATATAATGATTTATCTCAATAAGTCTGGCTTCTCGTTTGCCATCTCAATTGCAATTTATAATCAAATATATTATCATGTAATTTATTTTATTACGGTTGTTCCTTTTGTTGTGCCAGGAAAAGATTACTACAAACTGATAAGGCTTATTACTACTCTATATTATTATAAATTTGTTCGTGTATGGTAAAGCAACAGAATTAAGTCCTAAACAATTATAGTAAAAACGAGTTCTAAAATTTTCTTAGTATTTTTATGTGTACTTTATACATTCAATTAGCATTCCGGGTTTTCCGAAACACTTTGATGCATTCGCAAATACAATTTGTTTTGTCGTAACGTTTTCTTATATGGAAGGCTCTATTATGTACACAATACACAAAGACTTAGTCCTTTACAGTTAACGACCTCAGGCCGGCGACTTCTGGTTTTAATTAATTCGAATAATTAATAACATCTATTGTTTTTATAACATTTTGATATTTAAAATTGTTTTTTTTTTATTTAAGCAAGTTTACTAAACTATAATCTTTATCATTAATTAGGATAATGTATTTAGCGTGTTTTTATACGCAGAGTATATTTGAAGTAAATTAAATAAAATAATAAAAATAAGACATACCATAACACCAGCTCAATTGCAGTAATATAGCACTTATTGTTATTAAGCCTTTCATTTTCACAAAATCACTATTTATTTAAAAATATAGATGGCTAGTTTAAAGGACACGAGTTTCCTTGTCGGCTAGTCGGCACCTAATGTTGGTCAGTGGTATCCACACCTTATTTAATGTTCTTCTTAATGCTTATCAAACTCAGTTTTTCACGATAATATGAGGTTAATTCCTATAGTGATAAGAACTATATTGCTACCTGAAGGCTATTGCGACTGATTAGGTTTATGTTTGGTTTCGATTTAGTTTTAAGAATGATAGCTACGATATCCGGGGAGAATTTTGGCTAAAATAACGGATAGTAATTCGTCATTCATAAAAATTTTATGTAATTAGGTTTGATGAGATTTCTGTTACATTAAGCTTTGATAGTAAATATGCCTACCGTTGATGTTAGTGTCAATGTTTATATAATAATTAATAATATAGAATAGCATGTGCATACAGCATAAGCAACGGTGCGGACGAAGTAGGTAGAGCCTGTGGTAGAGCTAAAAGGTATTAAAGGAAACTTTTTATTTTAATGCAATTGTTTACACTTGATTAAATAAAAAATCGTTGAAAAACAATACTTTTAGGCATATCAAATAAATAATCAAATTATAAATAATAAAATTGTTTATATCTCCTTACACGTGAAGCTCTCTAATAACAAAATCTATGTAATTATGAAAACACAACATACCTCTTACGTAATAGTTACATTGATTTGTAGATCCGTAAGTAATTTGCTGTTCATACACATGTTATAAATATCGCATTATTACTATCGTAGTGATAATATCAATGCGCATTGTTTATCTTTAGCAAACATTAAATCTTCCGAGATCAAGGTTATTGTCATGAACATCGATAAATGCATTTACTACTTACTTGTGACCTACTGATGACTGTTATAAAATTGTATAAATCAATGCCGATTTGTATCTCATTGTAAGTATTATTTTATACAAGACCGTTTGTGGTTGGTATAATTTTTTTGGATATAACGGTCTGTTTATCTTATCTGTCAGTTAAAATGATAAATAATATATTAAAATATTTTTAAAGAAGTGATGAATAGTCTAGTCTTGATAGTTGAATAAGTTTATCAGCAAGCCGTGAAACCTTAACTTGATTTCATAATTTGTACGTCTAACTTCACCGCGAATGTTGACGCTCTTTCTATAAATTTTACATTGATTGCCCACATAAGTTCATCGAGAAATGAGCACTGGGTTATGTTGGACTCTCACTGCAAGAGTCACCTACCGACTAAACTCTACTCGGTTCCGTAGAGCCGATTTCGGATCGCGGACGTTATTAAGAATTCATTCGCGACCCTTCAGCTTGGTTAGTGACCTTCACTTTAAACTATTTTGAATTTAAACAGATTAAATCAAATCAATTAAGAAGCTTGAATTTTTGCTTTTCTTAGTGGGTTCATATAAGTTTATCAAGTACGTAAATAACAAGTTTAATGTAAACTTAATTGTAAAACTAAATCTATTATTGTAAATTTATTAATGTACGAGTATGTATCCATGTTACTTCAATAAATAAATCAATAATTCTTAATATTAAGTATTATCATGAATTGATTGGTATCCATAGCTTTACTGTGTTTACATCTAGATAGCGTTGTGAGAAATATTCATAAATTAATTTTTTGCGCACATCTTCATAAACGATTATTATAATCACATAACATACATAATTGTAGCAAAAATAGACAATTAGTAATGCTTATTGCATTAACTTTGCAGATAATTAAATGTAAAGATTTTATTATTGAGTATTAACTAAGTATGTACTTAATAGCTTTTGCTCCCGCCCAGCTCAATCAAGTTGGAATAAAGTCGATGTAAGGCTATAGGCTATACATCATCACGCAGACCAACAGGAGCGGAGCACTGCGGGTAAAACTGCGGAGCACAGCTAGTATGATATAAGCTTTCAGAAAAACACGTCCAGTTTCCGATTCTGTGGTATTTTCAGGATAAATCCAGTCCATTCTCATAGTCTAAGATCCCACCGCAGGATTAGTGCGTTCACAGTTTTTTTGCTAAAACCAAATTTTTATGTATATTTATAATTAGGAGAATATATTATATCGACTAGGTTGCCAATCAAAATTTGGCCGCAAGCATTTTTAATAGAAAAAATTTAATCGATTTTTCGGGAAACATTTCGTTCACTACTTATTTATAGGTAAATGACGGAAAAGAATAGCTTTAATTTGAAATGAAATGAAATGAAATGAATGTATTTATTGCCACAATAATTTGGATACAAAAAAACTTAAAATCTACTTAACCTAATAACAAAATTGAAAATAAAAATAAAAAATAAGAAAATAAAAAATAAAAAAAAGTATTTTTGTGGCAAAAGGCCCAGACTCAGCTATGCTGTTTGACTCGAGAGTACTACAGCGCTGATTTTCAGTCTGGCCTTGAGTTGAGGTTCGCCGCCAACAATCTGCCTACGTAATTATCTACTATATACTTATATAATTATATTACACATATTGCATATCTATACTAGAACTCTTAAAAAATAACAACCACAATTGAAACAACGGAAAAACAATACAACAAAAAGGAATCGACAGTTCACTACTATGTTACGTTCACATATACATAATACATATTCAACGCTAAGAGGTTGAGTTTTTAATTATGTTTTTTTATTAAAAAGATCTTCAGTTTTTTTTTTAAAGTTATATATGCCATATCTAATCTTAGTGGGGGAGGGAGATCATTCCAGATTTTAGTGGCAGAAAACTTAAACCCTTGAACTTAAACCCATAAATGTGCGTTATGAACGTATAAATGGATCGAAATCATCAACCTGTTTGCACCAGGCTGCGAAGATGTTGCGGCCAGGTGAAAAACGGCAACCGTGATTTTTTAAAATCTTTATATGATTTGCCATGATGTAGACTACATTTTATATAAATAACAAGTGAACGAAAGGTTTTCCGAAAAATCAATTAGAAAAAAATTTAATTATAAATGCTTGCGACCAAATTTAGACTGGCAACCTAGTCGATATATTATATTCTCCTAATTATAAATATACATAAAAGTTTGGTTTTAGCAAAAAAACTGTGAACGCACTAATCCTGCGGTGGGATCTTATACTATCATATCTCAACTTATCTATGTACCTACCAAACTTAATCACGATCGGTTCAGTGGTTAAGGCATGAAGAAGAGACAGGCAGACAGTGTGACTTACGCATTTATAATATTAGTCAGGATTTAAATGAATTTGAGTTCCTATAAAAACAATCAACACTAACAAATTCGCTACACACAAACTATATCATATTTGATATTTTTATAATAAAAGCCTGGGTGGTTTGACCGCTGAGTCAGCGTCATTTAATTGCGTGTAATTAGCTTCATCGTGACCCACGAAGTAAGACGCATCACGATATCAGATCCACTTAAATAACGATGTGGTTAATCGATTTCCCCAATACACAACCGCAAACATCGATATTATATCATAATGTGATTAAATATAGGTACTGTATAAGTATAAGTGACATCTTTGTGCTGCCGCTAAATCGGTAATGGTGATTTGTATGATTTGTTGATTGATAACCTGTAATTTGTAACAAAAAATATGTACTTGGATCGCATAAAAAAGCTGTATGAAATTATCCTACACAGATGCACTAAGAAATAAGCGATAGAAGATACGGTAAGGCTATGTTGTTTTATAAAACTATATTGCCAACTTGATTTTATAATTGAGAGGCAAAAAATAATAATAGAGCCGTGTAGAGTCAATGCAATCTCGTGAAAAAAAAAATTGGTTGTCTGTAAAGTCGGTTTACTGACGATAGTTGAACGTGACAACGTCCGAGTCCTTCTTTGTCGCTCGTTCCGCGCTCTCGCTTGCACTTCAAGCCTATGGAACGCCTCAGTGCGAGGTAACGCCGCATGAGTCATGTTTTTTCGTGCGTGCAGCCGGCTCTATCGAATTATAAGACGTTATCACGTCAAAAAAAAATAATTTTCGCTGTTAGAAATCTAAGAGGAAATCATTGAAATTGATTACCAATTAGGGTGTTATACCCAAAATGAGACATATGTTTTGTTTTTATTAAAAGTTAATTATGTTTACACCTTTAGATGATTTGTTATTATGTTTACACCTTTAGATGATTTGTTTACAGTTATGACTTATGAGCCGGATGCAAAGAGTTTTATTTAAATAGAAGTATGTTCATTCTTTTTGTATAAAATGAGAAAACAAGACAATAAGTTATTTATAATGAACCTAGTTGGATTATCGTTGCATTAATTTCTTATAACGACTCCTTTAGACTCGATTTGACAGATTACTTGCTACAGATTTAATTCAAACTTCGTACACTTATTTAGTATCGGTGA
>CAJQZM010033402.1:0-12289 GCA_907164665.1 Colias nastes
TGTCGCCTCTATAGCGGTGAGTCAGTGACATCGCATAATCTATGACTATCTAGCCGTCATTCGCGCGCCCCGCGCCGCCGCGTTTGGCGCACAGATTTTGTTCGTGGTGTCTGCTCCATACGAAGTAATATTATCTCAATGATTCGGAAATACATTCTGAATTAAAATTCCCGCCATCCGTAAATGATTTTTAATATTTTCCATGTCATAGATTATATCTTCTTGGTTTATATGCTCGGAAAATAAATGTTTAGGTAAATAAAATATAATAACACCCGGCGTTCATAGTAATAATATACATAAAAAAATCATACAATAGACGTAGACTAAAATATTTCCTCACTAAAAACCACATTGAAACCATTTTTTATATTATTTATGGATAGCAACACTTGATATCTAATACCCAAAAGACTAGAATTTATGACATCCCAAAATTATTTGATTGATTTCAAAATTCAAATTTGAAGTTTAGTTTTTGCTCTGTGCCCTGTGGACTGTGGTTTAGTTTCATTCAAAGAGTATAATGTATAATAGGGCATAGAGAGCCCTCTTGAAGCATATGAAGGCAAACCTATTTGACTTTGACAGGCGACAATGCGCCCTCTGGATTTTGGAGTTAAAACTAATTCTATATACCTACATACATATACGCTCATATACGTAATACTAATATCTACCTATTGACAACGGACCAGTGGGCGGGGCTTAAAAAACATGGCTACGTATTGTGTGCAACAAAAGAATTAACCATAAGTTTACATTGAA
Organism: Colias nastes; assembly: GCA_907164665.1. Classification (NCBI taxonomy): domain Eukaryota; kingdom Metazoa; phylum Arthropoda; class Insecta; order Lepidoptera; family Pieridae; genus Colias; species Colias nastes. The sequence continues at coordinate 769 of CAJQZM010033402.1, forward strand.
TTAGTGTCATCAATTTTAATTATTTATGTTTTCTATAAATGATTTTTTTCAATTTGTTGGATCATGAATGGATTAATGAATCCTCATTAATATCATTATGTTTTTTCACAGTATCCTTCTTTAAACTCCGATTTACTTAATGATCTAAGGATTTACTAGACGCTGATGTCGTGCCTCTATATTTTTTTTAGCTTTATTTGATTCTCTAGCAGAGCTTGGTAGATTACACGATGGAACACATGTTTTTTTTAAAGTCATCTTTTTAGTAATAACACCTGAAAAACAAATTTTTCAATTAGTTTTAGATTTATATTTACATTTATATTTGAGGCTGAGATTTGAGGTTAAACATTGTCAACTTACTTGGTACAATAAAATCATTCCTTTGAAAATGTAATGAACACACTCTCATATGCGGATTTATATTTTTCAATTTTAAAGCACGCTGCCAGGCTTTACATCGATCTACTTTTTCTTTTTTCCGAAATAATTTTCAACATAAACAAAACTGCTACCAGGTTTAGGTATAGCATGAAAACTAACTTCTAAATTCGTATGAGATTTACTACCACAACCGTTCACCGCACAATAAACTCTACTTTTATTTTTAGTACGAAATTTTAAAGAATTTTTATTAATTTAAAAAAAAAATTTTTTTTAATAGATTCGGTAATATTGGGTAATATACTTGTGTACTTAAGTGCACACTAAAACTAGTTCTTTTTTTGAACACCAGGTGTCGTGACCAAAGTGGTCCGTTGTCAAAAATTGAAATCAAACTTCAAAATATTATCAATTATGTGCCTGGAATAAATGCTCACAATTCACATATATTTGCGTCGTTATTGAAATAGGAGAGCTAACTGAAATATCATTTATTTTCAACATTTAAGAAATAAGACTAAAGATCTAAATGATTATGAAATGGTGTTTTAAAGATTTAGGTGATTTAAAAAAAACTTTTCACTTATAATAGGTAATAATTAGGTACAAGATTATTAGTATATAAATTAGTTTCACTAAATGAATATTACGGAGTCTATAAAAATAAGATATTTGGAAGTGCTAAATATTATTCAGTCAAATTTCTTAAAACATATTGAAGTAGGTACTTACTAAGAATAATGAAGAAAACGACATTATAAGAAATTAATACTTTATTCTTTAAATGCTTTCACTGTAATATTACATTTTATATACCTAAAACCTTAGATCCTAAAACAAAACTGTCCGTGCACATAATTTTCAGTAGAAAGTTTTGAAAGTCTGAACGTAGGGCTCGATTCAACGCACTTTCACCACACTTTCACGAGAACTAGAAACTTCACACGATTATCAACAAAATGAACTAAATAATAAGTTAATAAACTTCACGTATAGTAGCCGCCATTTTATGACAGAATTTACAAAATAATATTTTGTGATCTGCGATGTAAACAATCAATGTTACCAATTAATAAATCATATTTAACACTTTTCATGTCAATTAATAAAATGTTTTCAATATTTATTAAATCAGACGCAGTATTTTTTATGTAAAATATTTTCCTGAATTATAGTTCTATAAGATACTGAATTAAAAATCTGAGATAATTGTTCTAATTCATTTAAACTTTGAATATAGGGAATATAGAAAGGTTTTCATTTGTCTTATTTTACTACATTGATTTCATAAAGACAACACTGAGAAGCTTTCAGAAAATGTTGCAAGTTTATTAATTTGATACCATAGGTATGAAACGATTAAAATCGCAAAATTATTTAATGGAATTTAAAAAAAAAGGTAAGCTTCGCATTCGATCTATTAAAATAAAACAATGTTTCTAGAATAACTGCCATTTATTTAAATGTCTTTATACAATTTCCGATAACTTTAGAAAGTGCGATGCCATCTTTTGGGGATTTAATATAAACTGATTTAATACGTTTTTGTTCTCCAAAGTATAGATGGCGTCGCTTTCTTTAATAAATGTCAGTTTGTTCTAGGTGTCCCCCCCCTGGTTTCATTCAAAAGCCGGTGCTGTTCTGTTGTGTTGTATTGATTGAAGTTTGGTGGATCCATTTTTGTCGGCAAATTTTACAAGCGCTTGTAATGCATATTGCATATAATATGTGCTGATTCTGCGTGTTAACCTTACATGTTCAACAAAAACATCATGTATATGTGACTGATAGCTCGTTTTGTTATGAAGTGAAGTAAAATAAATATAATATAATGGCACGTTTCCTGTCTAAAGATAAATTGGAAGGATTTGAGAAATACAAGGTAATTTACTAATTTAGCAATATAATTTCTTCAATTAATTACTTTATAGTTTTATAACTACCAAATATGAGTATACCTTTTCTATATACCTATCATTTTATATTATTTTGATATGATAAAGAAAAGCAATCGTGTTGTTTGTTTTTAATTTATAATCCTTACTTACATATGTCTTTAATATTTCCAGTACAATTCAATCGATACTAGTGTCCTCAGCCAATATGTTATGCATCCTTTCTGGGATTGGTGTGTCCAGGTAATGCATATTTTTGGCTATACCTATACTATATATTATAGCCTATTTAATTATAGCTTATTGAAATTACACATCAATTATAAATATCTTCAAAAAACATATTTTAATTTGAATGTAGTTTTGCTAAATTTCAACAGCAGTTGAAAATTATTATGATTTCAACTATTGTTTGTATGATTTACTTAAAAGTAATGTAAGAAGCCATAATATATTTTGTAATTAATTTAAATTAGTTAATCTTAGATGTGCTTGACAATTAATATGATAATATGGTTACAGTTTTGTCCGATGTGGATAGCACCAAATCTCCTTACATTTGGCGGATTCCTCTTGACTGTATTTAATTTCCTGCTCTTCACCTACTATGATTATGGATTCCACGCTCTAACTGAGGACAATGTGACAAACGACCATATACCAAGTTGGGTGTGGGCTGTGTCGTCCGTTAATCTATTTGTGGCTTACACTTTAGGTAATATTTTATTTATTAATTTGCAATACCATTTATGGTGCTATTTGTGCTTTCAATTTATAAAGTTTAATCTTGTAGGCAACGCTTTAGAACCATATTTTTAAGAGGCTTTAAAAAAAAGGAGGAGGTTCTAAATATGGCCGGTATATTTTTTTTTTGTGTTATAGTAACATGAAAGAAACTTGTTGGTAATGCAAAGAAACAAAATGAACATGTTTCTTAGTAACCCATTGTACATATGAATGATAGAGAAATAGATGTGGTAAAAATCAAATAAAAATGCTAAAAGATTGGAGTGCCAACTAAAAACTTCAGATTTTTTCCATGGTTCATTGTTCAAATTATACAGTTAATTAAGAGATATAGAAACTTAGAGATTCCTTTTCTTCCAGAACCCCTTTACATAGAAAGGTATACGTTATTGAAATGTGATTTTTTTAGTATTTTATATGAGTATTATACATTTAGAAGTAAAAGACATTTTAACAGATTTTAAACATGATATATTTTTTAGCATTTCTTTATATTCTAGATTCTTGAAATAAAAATAATTGAAAAAAAAATCAGTGAGTTTACCTTGATTTAAATTTTTAGTATTGTATTTTATGGTACTTGAACCTTGCTGAAACAACTTTCAAAAATGCTCACTATTCTATAATGTATATCAAGTGAGTAGTAAAAAAATCAAATGGTTTTAATTTTGTTGAGTTTCTAATAATAATAACAAGATTGTTATCGGGGGAATCGCGACGGCTTTAGTCTTCTTTTATGCGTAAAAGCGAAACAATTTATAAGTGAACTTGACCCGGAGGTCATTGTTCAACATGTGACGTCGCCTTTATATGTGAAGTACACGATTTATTTTCAAACGAAAAAATTATTGCTTCGTTCAATGTTGACATAAAACTTTATTTTTTTTCAAAAAGTTTTCCTTATTATTTAATTTAATAAAATGCGAAATACAAAAACCGTTTCTTCAAGGCTTTTTGTTTTTTTTTTTTTCAGAATTTGTATAAGTACTTAGCAAGATAAATACAAATATTAAAAAACTGTCATAAATATCGATTCACGTGTATCGATGAATAAAATCACGTAATACAAAAGCGGCACTCATTTTCGTTGACACGAGGTCACTAACAATGTGTAACATTTGCATATAATCTGTAGAAATCTCATCTAAATTACCATGACAGTGAATGGAAAAAAAATTCAGAATTGCCTGAATAACTCAATATCGTAGCAACATTTTATGTGAAGCTCTTAATCTGATTACGAAGCATCAAGGTCTAAGTTATTTGCCTTATTTATCCTATTATCGACTTAAATTTTTATCGTTTGGAATTTTTTCTATTAATAGTGATATAGCATGTCTTTCTTAAAGTTGCTAGCTGCTTTTTGCTGGAGCCACAGGGACCGGATATAAATAAATAGCCTCTGTTACCATACAGAAGTAGCATATTAGGCCGGCCGCACATCGTAAGAATTTTTCTGTCAGAAAATTTCTGATGCCCGCCGGACACATTCTTTTCATACATTTTGTTAGGGACCCCGCATACTATCAGAATTCTGACGTGTCTGATGTCCGCTTCTGATGGGCGCCGGATGCAAACGATCGGACGTCAGAATTTTTCTGATCAGAAATTCGGAAGGCACCCTCTCCATACATTTTGTGTAGACCCCGCACATCTATGAGAAATTTCCATCAGATATTGAACGGACGCCGTGGAGGATGCACGCGTTTACTTTGCACGGCAAGACAAGATGACAGAAATGGAAGATTTGATTACGGAAATTGAAAAATGAAAAATAATTGCTCATAGAATTTAGGTATTACATGTTTCATGTGAAATTGGCTGTCATGCAACTGATTCGATAAACCCAATAAAGACGTTTTATTTTATTTTTAACTAAGTAGAACAATGATGCCAATAAAAGTAACTGATCGTCATCCATTTTGTTACTTTTTCTTACCTTTTGTAAACCCAAGACTATAGCTACATACTATGCTGCCGGCCAACCGCGAACTAAACTCATACTTGCCGGAAGGAAATTTCTGACAAGTGTGCGGTGTGGTGTTGACGGGCGCGGGCGTCCGAAATTTTCCGACAGAAAAATTCTTACACTGTGCGGCCGGCCTTAAAGTCGTACAAATGATAAACAAAATGTAAAGTTTTTGAGTTAAATTATAACAAATAAACCTATTCTTCCGTTATTATAATATTAGTAGTGCTACATGGCTAGATGACATGTTCGTTAGTAAAATAAATTGCACACTTGTCACATACAATTACGTATAATATTACGCATATATTATACATACGTCCAATTGGATTTAATAGGTGCCTACTTTGATGTATAGGATACGAGAAACCGGTTACCAACTTGCAAATAATATATATCTCCACCGTTATTACGTATTCACGCCTAGGTATAAGCTTTAAAGAACCTATAATTAAGAGTGTTTGTGAATCCACTCCATAAATCAGCTTTTACGTTAGATTTCAACTAGTTAAATAAAGAAATAGTAATACAAGATCACAACTGCCCTTTGTTATCTCATGTTACGGTGTCGCTTAGATACGTTATCAATTAGAAAATATTATGGTCTCTGTAAACCGGATGCAGGATCGATTTCATATTCCCAAAATGCACAGATATATGGAATTGGATATGAATTAAAGGATATATTTAAACTGATATAATAAAAAGGAAAGATTTGAATTTTTTGGTTGTTTTGCTACGACAACTAAATCTCCTTGACCGATTTAAAAGTTATTTAATCATTAGTAAGCTACATTGTTATAGAGTTTCAAAATGCTGTTCTTTTTCCCAACCGTAATATGTGAATAATTTGGATAAAAATTAAAATAGTAGTAGTAGACAGTCTGTAGTACTTCTTAGTTCGTTGTTGAGGCATAAATGATAAAACTCCACCATTCAGATATTGTTTACAAATAACAAACGCTGTTTATTTTGTAATACTAACACTGTTAGTTAGTGAAGACTAATTACACAGAAAGCGGATTTATGTTACAAATATTGCGTTGTAGTAAAACAAGCGCAATAATTGCGTAGGTACCAGTTGGAGAATAAGAACGAAGAATAGTACTTATATTTTATAATATTATATTTCTTAGTATGGCATATTTTTCGTTCAAAATGCAATTTAGAAAAGATGATTAGATGAAATTAATAAAGAATTTTTCACCTTGTGCTCAAAAAAAATATGCACGAAATACACTGCAGGAATGCTGGTTTCTTTTTTTCATCAAATTAACCAACGCTCAACATTACTACTGTTTAAAAATGACAATTTTATTAGAAAGATCATTAATTATTCTCTTGAAAGGTCCCTTTCAGTAAAAAAAATCTTACTGAGCTCTGTCCTTTTTGGGAAAATTTATTAAAATTGTAGAAATAAAGACGAAAAGACATTACGAGGTATTGTTGAATGAAAACGTTAATTAAATTAACGATCTGAAACTTTGAAACACGTTCTCATTAACGTAATAGTTGATGAAACTTTCATATTTAGCATATTTTATGAATCAACACAATAAAATTGTTTACTAGTAGATTGTACTACTAGACACGAGTGTGTTATATTTTGATAACGTCTCTTAATATAGAATTTATTTATTTACGTTCAACTATGTTACTTTGACGAATCTTATCAAAAGGAGTGTGAAGACTGAAGAAATGCACTTTATATTAGTTCCTAATCTTACCGTACTTCAGTAGCAAATGAAGAATTATTATTACTGTCTTGGTTTATTTAGGACAAATATTTTTAACATGAAACTTAGATGCTCATGCCCTTATCATATGCATATGTACTTATTTTACATTTTTCAAACACATAGTAAAATAGGTAATTGAGATATTTTTTAAAGATAAACATAGTTCATACTTCATATTATGATTAATTGACGCATGAATACAATAGTCAATAATGTGAATAGTGAATACGTCATTAAGGGCCAGGTGAAAACGGCAAAATGGACTGTTATCTATGAGCTATAATTAAAAATATTGAAGGTTTTTCGCACTGAATTTTCTAATATGTATTACAGAACGTATGTGTGATGGGATGACTGTTTCCAAAACATGATTGGAAAAATTTTGCTCGATAAAAAAAATCCTGAAGTTACCTCTAAAATATCATTTAATAGTCAGTTCAATAAAGAAACGAATCTTCAATGGCGGCCAAAGCTGACTTTGACAGATGGTAGGATCAGCAAAAAAGAAAATAAAAATAACGTAAATTGATAATTATTTTATTTATTATTTCAAATTGTTTGTTGACAAACTTTTTTGTTATTGTATTTGTGTATTTATATGAATTATCATATTAAAGTATACAGAATGTAATAAAATCCCCATAATACTTGTAATAAGCCCATAAAACTGAACAACTTTTCCCAAAGAACATATTTTGTCAAATTCCAATAAAACATTATTTACTTTCGCAAATGCATAATTGTCATTGTAAATTTATGATAAAAACTATTAAAGGGAAAATCAAATACATTTTAGTGATTTTATTTTTCCCTTTTTTTTTGCATACCGTACGGCCGTGTGTGAGTGAGAGGGAATGATAAGCGCCGCCATTGAAGATTCGTTTCTTTAAAGAACTGACTAATAAATGCTTATTACAACCGTATTTTACGATAATAAATCACAAAAATAAAATAAAATCACAAATACATAGGTAGGTATTTACCTTCTCGATTTCATGACTGTTTTAGATTTAGAAAATACTAAATATTTTCATTCACTTTTTGATAAAAATGTGAATGGCGCTTACGATTTTTAGTTTCGAGCACGTTGATTCCATACTAAACGCGGACCCCCTCACCCCTCACCTCAGGCGCGAAATCGCTGAACGCCTAACCCCTCTTAAATATTTTTAATAACTAAGTAAGACCTTGAATAAACCGGTTTTTTAAACTAAATCGCGTAGACGTTTGTTTATTTTGTGGCCATTTTCTAATCGGATGTTAAAATACAGACGTCTTTTTAAAGCTTTTAAATATGTAGGTACCTAGTTGGGTAAGTAGGCACGTTCGTTCACGTCATATCTTCTACGAATTTATCTATGTTAGATCCATGTTAGATCTTAAGATTTTTTCTTTGATACTGACTTGCTTTAGATAAATTAAATTGTTCAATTGTTTCACACAAAAATGGGAAATTGAATAATTACCGTAGATTAGAATTTAGATATTCACATTTAAAGTTATAATTCATCACATGATCTGCTGCTTGCAGCAAGTTAACTCGAGGTTTAAAAAATTGTCTATTTCTTCGGGTATAAAAGTTTTTAAACTCGATAGATAAACACACGAATCTTCCATCCTTATAATATTAGTCCAGATTAACAAAATCGTTAAATACCAACTCTGAATTGGTTTCCTATCGTTTTAAGAGCCAACAAAACGAGTGAGAGAATTCAAAATTAGGTTTTCCTATTATCTATTGCTGTCGCGCTATGCCTCAAGCCTCCCCCTTAGAGCGCGACAGGGACAACTGCAGCTCGGGCCGAAAATACCTAGGAAAATTACGCAAATTCGACGTTCCGTAGTCCCCTGTTTCCTCCTCCAATACTGGACCGATTTAATTACTTTTTTCATAATTTAGTAGAGAAAAGTATAAGCTATGTTCCTACGTTTTGCTTTTTTTATATAATGTTCAAAAGTTAGTTTTATGGAAGACGGAACATAACGGAAAATCTGTCCTATTTCTTACGTTTTGAAAGATTCATATCACAATCCAGGGAGGAAACAGGGGACTACGTTTGTATGGAAAAACGGCTCTTTTCTTTGCTCTTAATTCATTTTACAGTACACTAGACGTTATATTTTAAAAAGACAGGTGTCATCAATGAAGTAAATGTTTTACAGATGGTATAGACGGCAAGCAGGCCCGCCGCACCGGCAGCAGTGGGCCACTCGGCGAGCTATTTGACCATGGACTTGACTCTTATTCCGCCGTACTTATACCCACGTGTCTCTACAGCATATTCGGAAGGTTGGTATCTGAAAAAAAGAGCGTGTATGCCGAGCACACGTGTCAGAAGTGAAACTTCTTTGGCAAGATTCAAAGATACCAAAATCGTTGCCTTGACGTGACGGTACTGCCATGACGCGTCGTTGAAATTTAACTATCAACGCGCCTAAAGAAGTTTCACTTCAAAAATACGCAAGAATTCAATTAGCATAAATCACGATAAACGCTCAAAATAGTGTCTATTTATACCTACGTATGATTATATTATGGCGAGTGTTATCTATCACGCGATTTATCTGTAGTATTAGAATTTGGGACTAAAATCTAATGTATGTTGTACTCGCTTCGATGTTAAAAGTATATTTCCGTCGCAAAAAACCAGTTATACTGTATACATATCTGTCAGTTTAGATACATATCTTTCATTAAATTGGTAAATTTATTGGATAATAAAACTTGATTATATAACCGACATAAATATAAAATGAGTACATTTTATGAAATCTTTTGATATCATTTTTGATATTATCTACTTGTGTGAGCTGATTTTTAGTCATAATTTATTTTTGAAAACAGAAATATAAAATACTAGCTGTTCCCCGCGGTTTCACCCGCATTGCTCCGCTCCTGTTGGTCTTAGCGTGATGATATATAGCCTAATAGCCTTCCTCGATAAATGGGCTATCTAACACCCAAAGAATTTTTCAAATCGGACCAGTAGTTCCCGAGATTAGCGCGTTCAAACAAACAAACAAACTCTTCAGCTTTATAATATTAGTATAGATTAGGACTTTTTTCCTTCATTTTAGAATGATAAATTTAATTTTCATTTTGATGATATATCTAAGAGATTAATTCTCCGTATTCCAGGGACGAGCTGAGTCCGAAGCGATTTTTCTTCTTGATTTGGAACGTATTTATAAACTTCTACTTAACTCACTGGGAGAAATACAACACGGGCGTCATGTTTCTGCCGTGGGGATACGACTTCACTATGATTGTGAGTGACGTGTCTTGTTACCGTGTTGACGGAAATTAAACTTTTTTGTGTACCTACCTATGTGTATATTTGGGTGTGTATGATCACGGTAATACTATATTGTAGTATCAAATATGGTCTACGAAGTATTTATTTATTTAATTAAGGTCAGCCAATAGTTATTTACATCAACACAAACATACAGAAACAAGAATACAAAATAACTTATATATAAATACAACAGCTACTTAAAGGCTAACACAGTAGATATTTTTTTATTTTAAATTTTAATATTGAGTTAGGGTATTGTAAAATTTAATAATAATTTATAATTCCATGATAAGTTATTAAAATGGTATTTTTTCATACATATTTTGTCATTACTTCATACTTTGGACAACCAAATAAAAACTTGATTGTTTTAACTAAATATTTAAAGTAAAAATTATTATACTTAATCTCTTTACATCAAAACACGAAAGACATTAAAAAAATGTACAATGTTCTAACATGAGGATTTTTCAAAAGATATCTTTCTATCGCAAAAAAAATAATAATACGGAAGGCCTCCAAAAAGACTGAAACTTCCATTATTTCGAAGATAAAATATATAATTTTTTTCACCATTCTAAGTTCCTTCATCTTACTAGGTACATTATATATGAAAAAATATAAAAAAAAACCCTTTTCTAATACCAGGGTTCCTGCATCCTCCTACTTGTGACATCAGTGATAGGTCCACACGCTTGGCACGCGAGTTTGCCTGGAGGCTTAACACCCGGTATAGTGTTTGAGTTCACACTGTACCTCTCCGCTGCGCTAACCAGCCAGACTGTTATACTGTGGAACATTTATAAGTAAGTAAAATTGGTAAAGGTTTGAAAATGAAAGAGGGTAGAATCAGAAAATGTAGAGATGCAATTAAATATAGTTACATTTGATTGTTATTATCGTTTTGTCAATTGTAGAGGTATTATAGTTAAAATAAGTGAGGGTAGAATCATAAAATTTACGGAGATGTTATTCATATTCGATTATTTTGATGGTTATCTTTTTTACGTCACCTTTTTTATTTTTTGACATTGACTGAGTGTGACGTGTCTACTAATATATAGTTTACTTTTTTTCCAGATCTTACCGAGATAAGACTGGTAAAATGCGGTCGTTCTGCGAAGCAATAAGACCTCTCATTCCTCTGTTTCTGTTCTTCATGTTAAGCACTATTTGGGTACTCTACTCGCCAACGGATATTATCAATAGAGGACCGAGGCTCTTCTTTGTTCTAACCGGCACAATTTTCTCAAATATAAACGTGAGTGTTCATTTGTTTTTCTTACTCAAGTCGCTGCCTTGCGGCCAGAATAACATAGGCTAAATTTAACTTTGGCTTTGTTTTAGGGTAAATTATGTTTTTAATTCGATTTTTTTCTTCCTCAGTGTCGTTTAATCGTGTCCCAAATGAGCGACACCCGATGCGAGGCACTTAACGGATTGCTGGTGCCGTACGCGCTGGTGCTGGGCGCGGTGCTGTACTGGCGC
>CAJQZM010033403.1:0-36896 GCA_907164665.1 Colias nastes
GAGATTGTGGCCAAGCGCTCCCCTATTGTACAATAAAAAAAAAAAAATCAATTTATCATCGCACTTACGTGGGAAGGGAACTCAGCTGCACGATATATTTAAAGCGTACAAATAAATAAAGAGTCTCGTCACATCAATGTCCATTAAATGGATATAGGTGTGAATTACCTTAGAGCATGGAGCAATTTGCGTAAAGTGCGGAGTCTTGTCGCTGCGGCTACTACTTTTCATTTTACAGAACTGCCTCATTTATTACACTTTGTACGTTTTGACTACATTTATTTCAAGTTTTCTAAGTGCGTGAATAATGTGTTTGTTATTGTTAGTGAAAGGGTTTGTTTTAATATTCGATGTATTGTTTGGTGTATTTATTTACTGAACGAAGCGAGATGCTATTTGAATTCTGAGAAATATTTGTGTATGTTTGTATATTATGTGTGTTTTTTAACATATTAATTAATAGAGGTTTCATGTTAGAATAAGAGACAAATCAGCTATTAAAGTTTATACAGAATTATAAAAGAATAAAAATAACAAAAGAAGCTTATTCATATTTTATAAGCAAGCAAAAATTTTTATGAGCACTACCAAGTTTTACAAAAAGTTACAAACAAGAGTGAGTCTTTATAATTGTTGTAGCCGCTTTCTAAGTGTTTTCGGACTTTGTATTGTTATTGAATATAATAATTCGGGGAAAACTTATAAAAGATGATTGATATATTATGATTACGATATATACGATGATATTTTTCTGTATTTCTTTGTTTCATGAAATAAATTTGAATTATCTTGTTTTAATGAAATATTATTTTTCCAGCCAAATAAACAGTTCTTAAGGGGTAGCATTCAAGCATGATATTTAACTGTAAATTTTTGTTCTAACTTCAAGAAAAGGTGTCTAGTATCAAGCCAAGGCGGTATTAGCCGTCGCAAATTTTCACAAAGAAAAGCAGCGCTAGACAAGTGAGATCGTGATTTATAATATTAAAAATTTTATCAGAGCTAACGACAGCGTCTAAGCGTTTGAAATTTAAAAGCGTTAATAATATTACCAGTTTGATTTATAAGGATTTCCCGTCCCCCATGGAGCTTGAAGTTGAACGTTTGAAATCAGCGAAGCCAGAAGGTGTAAAAATTTATAGCTCAGATAAATTTTATTGACCCCATCGTTTTTAGATATACGTAGGTGAAAACGCGGCAGTAATCGAAACAGCTACAGATTTATTGGTCTGAACTTGATGTTTTGTTTATAAACGGCAGTTCCAATGAATTTTGAAGCCTCAATAACGGTACGTTCTATCTTTGTTTGGTAAGCGGACCTTTTTAATATTTTTCCTTTGGGATCACAGTGAAGCAATCACTTTGATGACTTGTTGGTCCTGTCAAATTTTGTTTCTTTTGTGGTACTCACTGTTGACTGTGTGATGCTTTTATGTACATTCAATAGTTGAAATAAACAAGCAGTAGGTACTGATTTCTAAGTTTCTTAGTAGGTAGTAAAATAAATAGTCGATCTGATTTTGATAAAGATTGGTGGAAAAAAAGGAAAGGAGAAACTTTGTGAAAACTAAAACTGTTAAATGATAAGGGCGATGGAAAAAGTTTATGAACGAACCACGCAAAAAATACAAGCGATACAAGTAGTGGTTTATAAGGAATAAAATGTAAGTCAATAGTTTTTAAAACGTTTTATTCAATGCTTAGGTTTGCAATAGTTACTAACCCATTTTTCATTGTTCTTACTAAGAGCAGTATTAGTATTCCCTTTGCATTTTACATTCATAAACTCAAAGGCATGAAAATGGACTAGCTTTTATCATCATCGATACTTACGTACGTAAAGAGTTCCCCTGAACTATTAATCAATGAATTCCGAAGGCATTCTTCATTCTCTCGACGGCTCGACGTAATGAAATTCTTGGACCCTTACATGTCATAAGACCAGAGCTCTCATATAATAAAATGTAATTTTTGATATTCATACTTACTTATAAGAAATAATACAATATAATTGTGTGATCTAGACACAACATAGGGTATTTTACGAGTAACTGTTTTCAGAAGGATAGAATACATCTTTATATATAAAAAACCGGCCAAGTGCGAGTCGGGCTCGCGCACAAAGGGTTCCGTAGCAGCAAATATAATAAATTACAGTTAAATCAACCTATCTCAAAAACTATAAGAGATACTTTGATCAAACCAAAAATCGTTGAAAGAGTTAATTAGCATGCATCACCTCTATTTTTTTTAGAATTTTATACCCCGAAGTTATAAAAATAGAGGGGGGGGGGACATACTTTTTACGACTTTGAGAGCTGATATCTCAAAAACCGTTCACTTTAAGAAAAATGTTTTTTAGAAAACTTTATATCATTTTAAAAGACCTTTCCATTGATACCCCACACGGGTATGTACATCGAAAAAAAAAATTTCATCCCTCAGTTACATGTATGGGGGGCCCCACCCCCAATTCTTTTTTTTACTATTTAGTGTCATATTTTTGTAGCGGTTCATACAACACATATTCCCATCAAATTTCATCACTGTAGTACTTATAGTTTCCGAGTAAATCGGCTGTGACAGACGGACAGACGGACAGACGGACAGACGGACATGACGAAACTATAAGGGTTCCGTTTTTGCCATTTTGGCTACGGAACCCTAAAAATGAATCGCAAAATGTGTTGGTAAGCGCATAACTCGAGAACGGCTGAACCGATTTCGATAATTCTTTTTTTATTATATTTCTTGAAGTACGAGGATGGATCTTATGTAGAGAAAACGTAAACATGTACCACGGGCGAAGCCGGGGCGGACCGCTAGTATAGGATAAATATATGTATATACTTTTACATCTTTTATAATTCAGTAGTAAAATAAAAAGAGGAAACAAAGAGAAAACTTGCTTAAATTATAATCAATAATACTTGCACTGCAAGTCGATAACAGTTGCTCTACGATTCTCTACCGTATCAAAATTTGTCCAAACAAAGACTTTCAGTCAGACTTTATTATATAACTGTATTCTGTATCACCTAGTATGTTATTTATATTAATCTTTTACATAATAAATACAAAAAGAGCGTGTGTGCCGAGCACACGTGTCAGAAGTGAAACTTTTTTGGCATTGGACTCGAAGATACTAAAATCGTCGCCTTACTCCCTGACGTGACGGTATTTCCATGACGCGACCTTAAAATTTTACTCTCAACGCGCCTAAAGAAGTTTCACTTTAAAAAATAATTAGGGAACTTTGAATTAAATAAATTTATCTCTTTCAATACACCACAAATGCATTAAATAACATTAATAAACTAATGTAATAGACAGCCATTAGCCATTTACCGCGATCCTCGCAATCAATGAACAAGATAATTGTCTGATTCCGACGTCGCGCTGACATAACCGCAAACCGTTGAGATGCCAGCCCCAACGCGGTCAATTACTTGTATAGAAATTAATAATTTAGAATTGTGTGAATTACTTGTAAAATTGCTTGAATATAGGCAATTGTTTTGTTTAATTATTTGAGTATTAATTTTGGTTTACAGCAATACATCTATATATATATAAAAGAAAGTCGTGTTAGTTACTCCACTTATAACTCAAGAACGGCTGAACCGATTTAGCTGAAAATTGGCAGGGAGGTAGTTTAGAGCCAGGAGAAGGACATAGGGTACTAAATATGTACCACGGGCGAAGCCGGGGCGGACCACTAGTTTTTTATAAAGCATTCAAAATCAGTAAGTATCAAATTACAGCAATATTTTAAATTATGAATTTTAAATTCAAGTGATCACTCTCTATACCTACGGTTCATAATCACATTCATGATATTATCATACTAATCAATAGAGTTCGGTTCAACCGTAACGGTTAACGTTCATATAATACAATATTCCAAGCGTATATTTGCAATAAATTATAACATTGTAGCCATTGTTTTAAGAGTAATAAAACGATTGGAAGTTCCAATAAAAACTTCTGAAGGGAATTTTGATTAGGCAAGTTTTATTAAATTAGGGATTGGAATTTGATGATTTATTTCATTTAGATTAACAGCGGTAAAACAAATAGCCAGCAAATTACATTGGTTACATTTTTGGAAGTACAATCTGGTAAGCTTTAAATGTTTTCCTGGAAATTTTCCGGGCACATGTTTGTATTTTAAAATTCACGTAGTATTTTTACTTTCTACTATAGAATCTGAACAATTGACTTTTCTACAGGTTACATTTATAAATTTTCATAATATGTACATACATCAAGTAAAATGTAAATAGTGAATGGTTAACTACTTATTTTTCTTCTTAAATAGTATTTACAGAATTCATTACTACATGCCAAAAGCTTTTTAAAGATTTTTTAAAACTAAATTGCGTTTGAATTTTAATGAAATGTATTCAATAGTAGTTGCAAAGATTCGCTCTTTAGCTTATTAAATATTAGTTTTCCAATTTACATACTTATTCGTTATAAACTGAACAAGGACTGTAGTCTCTGAAGTTATATATATCTCTGAAACTATCGAAGCATAAACTTCAATTATTAAAGGGTATGCTTGACGATATGCGGTCGACCGCTATTACGCAAACAATTAGATTGAATATTTGATACTATAATATTCAGTGTCTGTATCATGAAATGATTAATTTTGCTGACACAGTTTTTACTGCAGTATATTATACTATCCAGTATTATAAAAGTTGTGTCAAAATGGAACGAGCTGTACGTAAAGTATTGCTTGTTTGAGCGGAAGGTTGAAAATACAGCTCAAGTTGTTTTTTTTTTGGTGAAGTTATTTCAGTGTTTTACATAAAAGCTACCTGACCAGGTCAACTTTATTCTGGTAGAACAACATTATCACTAAAGGTTATATTCTCAGACTCAGACAAAAATTCCGACCAGTATGGTACCTAACATGCAGCATATTATTTATCAGATACCTGATTGACTACGCATTAGCTCTAAATCAAGTACCATAATACGGTATCCTTTTAAAAGCATCAATGTTTTCATTATTATCTACATAGGGAAAATACTATGTGTGTGATACAGTGTCATCATCATCATCAGTAAAATGTAACAAGTATAAGCTAAGGTTGGAAGACCTGTATTATGTATATATATTTAATTAAATCAGCACCTTTATACCAGTGATGGACATCGGTATTAGAGCCGTGTCGAGCTTGATCCTCTTGACGTTTCAATTTATATTTACGAAATCTCGTATAAATTCTTATTCAAGTTTTTATAACAGTCTTCAATTTAATATTCAGGCTACAGCTCAAGAATTCATACTTATTTAATATTAAGGATTACAGCTCAAGAATACATGCTTATTTTGCATTGATATAGCATTGCTCTCAATTTATAGTTCAAAAATTTCATCAAAATACCGCGATGTAACTTATTATGAGCATACAGTTTAACTAAAACTAAAATGAAATTCCAGCAAACGCTGTAGAGCGTGCAGACATAAATTTTCACAGGCCATTTTGTTTTGTTGCAATCAAGGAGAGGCGTGAGGGTTTGCTTCGTGAAATATAACTGGAGAATGGACAGGGTGACTTGTATTATGCCCCATTTGTCTACGTCCCTGTCGCCGTCATCTCGCAGGCTCCGAGTTCCGACTTACGTTTACATACTGAAGGTGCCTTCGAAACTATATAATCCCTGTATTTAGTGTTGGTTTAACCAATGTATACCCTGCACAAATAATAATAATGTAATGGTTTTAATGAAAAATATCAAATACCTAATTGCTAAATTAAAATAAGTTTTTATTCGCATTATAATATGTCCTAAAGTATAATGAACTGAATATTACTTTATTGGTAGGTACCTACACAATTAATTTTGTTTTTCGCCATGTTGAATTTTTCTCAGGCCACCAGGAATCGAATCTGTAACCTACACTATAATATTGAGCTAAAATTTATCTGATTGAAAAATGTAGAGGTACTTACTTAAATGATTCATAATAAGCTTACAAATTAAATATACCAACTATAGAATTCATCAGTAAATTTCATAACAAAAAACAAATTGCGCACGTTTTCGCAGCTCGTTAAATAAGGTTTGTGGCACCTGAAAATGAATTTCAAGATAATCTTTCATAAGTATAAAGGAGTATTTTTATAACAACTCAATTATGATTTCGTTTAGAAGTTTCGCGGCTCAGCTTCGCGAAAAGCCTGATTTGCCTTGCAAAACAACTTAGGCAACTTGTTTTTTTGGAGAAGCTAAAATATCTTCATTATGAAGGAAATTGCTTTGAAAATGACCGCCAAATTTTTCTCCTTTGATGTAACAATGAGTCAACTTCTATGAATTTGAGTCACTTTTGTATTCTATTTTATGTCATTTCCGCTTCACCAGAATTTAATAATATTTAGATGTATCGCAATATTATGCCAATTTTTTTTTCTGTTTTTTAATACATTTTTATTGACTGTTCAAAGAATAGCATTGCAAAGCAGCAAACAATATTTAACTTCATCTAAAACTACACAAAAAATATGACGAATATAATAAAACCCACAACAACATGGACCTGCTAATAAAAAAGATAAGTTTCCACTTTTCACTTTTATACGAAAATACAATATCAACAACAAACAAAGAAAGAAACCTTTAAATTTTCAGTTCGATTTCAAATCACTGAGTCTACGAAAAAAAAAAGGAATCGTTCATCATAAATCAGTGAACCAGATTGAGCAGTCAGACTGCATTCAACAGAGAAGCTCTACAAAATTAAATGCTATTGAAAACTTAATTTCCCATATAATCCCTATTATCCTTTTTTAGTCGAATTTCTTATTAAGGAGCTCGTTTAAACCTTCCTTCTTCTATCTTGATTTGTATAGTCAGTAAAGTATCGTAGGTATTTCACTTAACATACATTCGATAAGGACACACAGAAAAAAGATTTTTTTTTTCTTTTTAGGAATTTGTATTAAATTCCTTTTTATTATTTTGGCGTTATTTTGTAACGAAAAAATAAAATATGGCTGTTTGAAGATGCATACAACCTTCATAAAACTTGCAACAATACCACCAATCACTCTATGATCTTCGTGTACTCTACAATCGATGCTTTTTCAAGCCGAGACAAACACATCATTGTCATGTTAGACGCATTTATATCAAAGTATCAAAGAAAAACGAAAATTTCCGTGTACAATGAAAGGCTCTGGACCAAGTTCGGACCTGATGCAGAGTTACTTTTTTTATTCTGCGATACTAGCTTTAAAGTTGCTTGCATTGGCGCCTTTAGCATCTATTGTTTGTCACCCAGAGAAGGTACAACGAGCAAATATAAGTGATTTGAAGAACTTGACTCCCTTCTGGTTGGTAGCAGCGTTGTATATGACGACGTCACCAGATGAAAACACGGCTATAATGTTACTCAGAGCGTTTGTTGTTGCAAGGCTAATTGCAGCCCTTGGCTATATCACGAGGCTGCCTCGAATGCTAGTCGAGGCAGCGTTCTTTGTGTCATTTACAATTACTAGCTATATGGGAGGGTGTGTTGTGTATGAATATCGAGCGGCGATTTAAATGTTTTGTGCGATAAATTGTTTAGTATTGATTGTTATTTATTTTATTTTACTGGTATTTTTAATTTCAAGATATATTTTCAATACTTTTACTATTTCCAAGAAGAGATGTAGATTCATCAGAAGTGATAATGTTCAACTGTATAATACCAATAATCGTATTGGATTTTTCCGTAACCATTTCATTATCAAAAAATGTTAAGGTATCAAATTAAAAATGAATTTACAAATTATATTGTAACGTGTACCGTGGGCAAGGTATGCAAAGTATCTACGAATAAATCAAATTGAAATTCGTAGAAATCTCCACGTAAAGAACACTTGACATTTAAGGTGTTTAACTTTGCTAAGATTGTAAATCTGTATTTGAATATTGCGTAAGTTCTCTCTTCTATTTATACTTGGAGATTTGACTAAATATTAATTTATTATCTACTAAGTAATAATTTCGGCGTAGGATTTCTGTGAGTATTGTATTAAGTTTGTATTACATAAATCTAACCATCCTTCCTTTATAATACCTATTATGCTGAAAATTCATACTATTTATAGACTTGAGATTTTATAGAACATATTTATTGACCGGATTATCCAGTATGTTTATTGGGGAAAAATTCGACAATTTAGAGATTAAAAATATTGTTTAGAATACACAATATTCTTAGTAAATATGGCAACAACTTCATTTAAGAAAAAAAAACTGTACCGATAGACAAAAAACGTCAATCAAAGTCGTCATTTATGTCAAACGTTGACATTTTAATGTAGGAACATCAACGCGATGAACGGAGCAAAGGAGATAAATAATATAATTAATGACGTCCCGATAGAATATGTGAATCCATTAAGAGAGGCTCTTATAAATGAGACCCCGATCTATAATACCGGGAAGACAATCACCATATCCCTGGACACACCGCTCACACAAACATACATGGTCCACGCCGCTTTACTCGCCGTAAAGCTTTTGGCTCTCAGCCCGTTAACAGCTTTGACATGGGTAAATAAAGGTTTATTCACGAACACCGATATTGTACGAAGAGCGTATCTGTCAGAATTGAAGAACTTGGCACCTTTTTGGATCGTTGGAGTGTTGTATATAACAACGGACCCACCGGTCGGTTTGGGAACCACTTTGTTCAGGGTATATACCGTCGCAAGAATGTGTGTCGTTTTGGGATACGCTACGCGGCCGCTGCCGGCTCTTATCTCCGATATGGCCCTTATAACGTCCTATTTTATTAATTTTTATATGTCTATTTCGGTAATTTATCATTACAGAAATGCTTTATAAATATTTGTTTTATTAGGTATTGCATCTGTACTGTAATGTTTCTTATAAAAACACGTGTGTTCGTGTTATTTACAATTAATAATTATATTCAATTCTTTATTAATTTGTCTGATTGATTGTTTTATTCTCACAAAATCAATATTTTTAACTATTCAAACGGTGTACTTTAATTCTGACAATTAAAGCAAAAAATTTTCTATAAACTTTTCTCGCTAATTTAGTCATTTATTTTCATTCAATACGGCAAAGGACTGATATAGAAATATAAACTCATTACTAAATTAAGTGTTGACTTTGGAATCAAGGGCAAATTGACTTGTTAACTAAATGAAATGAACCAAAGTTTCAACTCATTGAACCGTTATTGACAAATTGGTGAATGATTAAAATAGGAACAGGCTCAATATATACTGGGCTTGATTTATTATTAAAAGGGAGATAAATTCTCGATTGATTAGAGAGCTTTGCTAGCTGTTTGAACGGGATATGCTCCGTTTTTTGGCGTATATTTTCATTGGTT
The DNA here is from genome assembly GCA_907164665.1 of Colias nastes. Classification (NCBI taxonomy): domain Eukaryota; kingdom Metazoa; phylum Arthropoda; class Insecta; order Lepidoptera; family Pieridae; genus Colias; species Colias nastes. The sequence continues at coordinate 9,380 of CAJQZM010033403.1, forward strand.
ATTGATTTACATATTATATATTTATACAGTTAATGTATAACATACTATTTAATAGTATGGTTTACAGATTTGGTACCAACAATTTTCCTAGATTTCTAAACTCAACATTTTATCAAACAGGTTTGATTATTTTTTTGTTAGATTTAAGCTACTTTAGTATAGATAGTAAGACAACAAAAATAGCAAACAAAACATTTAAGCCAATTAAGCAGTGAAAATGGAAAATGATAGATCATGAATTAATATTTAATAATATTTCAATAAGTTCAAGGAATTCAATAATATTATTAAAAAAATATTGGCACTCCAATGATTAATTATAATTAGGATTAGGATTTGTATATAGCATAGATAGCTCAAAGCCTATTTATAAGGTACCTACGTTGCTATACAAGCTAAAATATTTTGTAACCCAGTCGATAAACTAGCTACAATCAATGTTACCCACCACAATATGTTAAAGCTTGGTTAAAGCCAACACAAAGTAAAGGGAAGTAAAATTTAGTATATTATTTAGTTAAAAACGCAGCTTTTCGATTTATGACTTAGCACACTGTTTCGATTAGAGATAGGAAATTAAAGTTGAAGAATGACGTGTTTTATGACTGAAACTGAAAAGCTATTAACGCGGCCATTACTGCCTAGAAAGTTTAAGCGTCGGAAGATAATATCCAAACTTCCCAAGGGTAGCATTAAAAGAAAAAGCGGAAACCGGAGGTCGGACATGTTGGGAAAACTTCCGGGAACGTTTCATATGCGGACTTTATTTGTTTCATCCCGAAACAGGGTCAAGCCTTAATAGTGTGTCACTGAGATGACTCGGAACAGACAAGACGGCCGTGATTTATGCTCGTTTGTGAAATCACTGCACACGCTCGGGATTGTACATTTATGCGAACTATTTTACATTTTTATTCGCATATTTGTGATATCATTATTTAAGACGTAAGTTTGTAAAACAAACTTTACTATATCCCTTTCTGATTTATTATTTGTATGGATGACATCTTAATTTTACAATTATACAGATCTTATACCTATGTTTGCTTTTGTATCCAACCAAGAGATTGAAGAGCATAAGAATACTAAGTTTACAACGGCACACATGTCTTATTATAAAACAATTTTGATGAAACTTAGCAAAAGTTTGAAGATTAATAGATCTAGTAGTTGGGATTAGTTTGACTTCACATCTCGTTCGCAAAAAGTTTCGGACAAACGGACGAAACTGGAGAAATTACTTTGACCTTTTGTATGAACTCTTATTACCTTTGAACTACGATAAGTTGCGTACAATCGGTCATTCTGTAATTGTGTTATTTTGTAAACGATGTGTGTAACAACTAAAATTCTTTTTATGTTTCCGACAAAGCAATTAATTAAAGTCTAATTAAGTTACGTCAGATGAAAATGTTCAGGTTATAACACGGGTCGTAACATGACATTTTGAAGTGGGTCCGACGTTCACAAAGACACTAAAATTTATTCAGACTTAGACTCCACCTAAATATATTCTTAGTAACACCTTATGAATACGAAATTCCGGGTTTTAAAATTCTGAGCTAGTTTTCAATGCATACAAACAAGACTACTACTTCACGCTTACTTACTAAAAATTGTATCACAACTGTACTGTGTGAATTGCGATATAAGCTAAACGTGTTATTTGAATATTTTCTTACTTCTTTTTTATATGACAAAACGTTAAGAACATTTCAATTCAATACCGGTGGGTGTGAAGATTTTTATAAGATAATTTTGTGAACCTTTGATGAAACGATTTTTATTTTAGATATTGCTATGTTTCTATTTTTATATGAATGTCCATTAAAATGTACCTCAATAATAAGTGATGGAATGAATTCTGATTTCAGATGGTAATTTATTTTTTTATTAACGTCAGTTCAATAGTTTGAAGATCAAACTATAAAACTATATCAAGAAAATAAAACTCAAGGAAACATATCATAACATAAGTTACGTCAACGAAAAATCACTAACGATTTATCCAGAAAAAAGATGTCTCAATAGTACATTATTATATATTATATTCTTTCGCGAAACAAAATCAAGAATGAACGAATAATAAATGATTTTGCTCGACATGATTTCCACGCTTTGTGATAGGGACTGGAATGGTCGTTAGCCAATATTTTTTGATGTGTAAGGACTTTTATAAGTGTCAAATCTAATTTGACTATGGGGCATTAAAATTAATTATTTTATAGTAAATTACGCACTTATCTGTGTGAATATGCACTGTCCGAAAGGTAGAAACGAAAACAAATTAAAAGCGAAGCATTTTTACACTGGAAAATATGTTATAACTAGATTTCCGCCCATAGTTCCCGTTCCCGTGGGATTTCCGGGATAAAATCTATCCTATGTGTTAATACAAGTTACCCTCTATATGTGTGTCAAATTTCATTGTAATCGATTCAATAGTATTTGCGTGAAAGAGTAACAAACACACACACATCCTCACAAACTTTCGCATTTATAATATTAGTAGGATAGGATAGGATAGGATAGGATAGGATACATGTTAAAACATCATCTACGATGTCGTTATTGGTCTGTTTGTAAATTATAAAGAAAATCGGATATACCTAATATTAACCTTATTATTTATTGTACAATTGTACATAATAAGATAGATACAAATATCTAAGTAATACAAAGAAAAGTAATTCTGGAACAGAAGTATGTTAATTCAATGGAAAGTAATCATATAAATTATTACATACCAAAATGAACTCATTGTCACTTACCTGGCTTCCATACGGCCAACAATGATACAATTTGTTGAATAAATACGAGGATAATCGACCCTCTGATTACGGTCAATTAATTTATTGTGGCTTCAAATGATCATTTGACTGTCCCCTTGGTATAGTGGATAACGAGTGAGCGTAGAACGGAGGTGTCCTGTTTTCGAAATCCGGTAAAGACGAAGGAAAAAATGTCTCGTCTGGCAGGACACAGAAAGCTGATCACCTACTTTTCCCTAAAGAAAATCGATCAGTTAAACAGATGAATCCATACCCCATACCCCCTAGGGGACACGGGACTTCACTTGCTTACCTAAAACTCATTTATTATAAAAAAAATATCATATTTTAATACACTACAAGATTTAATGAGTGATGTGAATATATCGTTGGTCGAAATTCGGTATTCTCATTCTTACGGTTATCACCTTCTTAATAATGTATTGCGATGAAACATAAATTTGCAATAAATCTACATTGAAATACGAAAACAAGAATATATTACGCGTTGTAACCCGACGAGTATTATGGGAATATTTAAAAAGCGACGACCTATTGCGTATTAATATATATGTATTTCTAGTTTATGTACTCGAGAACAGTCGAACAGTTGGTCAACTTCTAAATTATTCACCTACTTTGATTATAGTGTAGGCAAAATTATTTGATATTTCCCTGATTTGTGTATAGAAAAGTATTCTATTACAACCGACCATTTAATAAGACTGCAAAGGGCACCTTTTGCGGTTTTGGCACGGGTAGAAATCAAACCAATAACAAATATATTATTCTTATAAAACCATCGACCAGCTGTCTGCTATAAGTTTGACACGTGACGTGGGGTCCTGTGACGTGTCCAATGTTTTATTATTTATATGTAAAGTGCCCTTGTTTGTAATACTGTCCGCTCGCCAGAGGGTTTCTGGGTTACAGGAAATGTTGACGACAATATTATTATAATATCACTAGCGGTCCGCCCCGGCTTCGCCCGTGGTACATATGAAAAATAGATGTTGGCCGATTCTCAGACTTACCCGATATGCACAGAAAATTTCATGAGAATCGGTCCACCCGTTTCGGAGGAGTATGCAGACTAACATTGTGACACGAGAATTTTATATATAAGATTCACTCTTTGCAAGTATTTGCTCATAGCGCCTTTCTTAGAAATAAAGTATGAACCTACAATAACTAAGGTAATCGAATATACATTTTAAAGTTTTTGTTTACAAAAAATGGTATATAAAATGATTATTCTGATATCTATTTAGTTATAAGCATACAAAAAGTAAGAATTTTGAGTCAATCAAACCGCAAATGTTGCTGGTTCGTGATGATGAAGCAAACATATCGAAATATTTCGTAAAAAGCAGGTTTTTATTTTTCCAATTTGAGATTTCTTGTTTTGTCAAATTACAACAAATGTAACATGATGATGTGTAGATTACACAGTGTAGATGTAGAAAAATTCATTACACTTTTGTTTTATATTCAGCATCAAGGGCCTGATTTCAGATTGGAAGGGATCATTCTAGTTGGGATAAAATTCCTCGAAATTCAATTAACTAATTCCAATTCTATTATTGTAAACATTTCAATTAGGGCTTTCGAGGCACATACGCAAAAATTTCCGTTGTCGAAAATAGATGCCTAGTAGGCACTAAAAGTTTATTTTTTTTCATACTCTTACAAACAGCTTTATATTAGATACTTATCTTGAGTAAATGTTTGAGTATAGTAGTTAGATTTTAGTACTAACCTACTAGGGTTAGTACTAAAATCTAACTACTATACTATAATAATTTTATTCCTGTGTATTCAGTATTAATACTTATCGTGAGCAGAAATACGTGATCTTCAACTAAGATCTTACAAAAAGTACCACAAGTCTGCAACATCTGTTCAGAACCCAACTTAGACAAGCGTAATAATAATTCAGTTATATTTTATTATAGGCCTTTTATTCTACTGGTTATTTCATAGATATATATATTTCATATTTTCAAGTTTATGTTTTATGTGCAAACCTGCAAAACACATACCTACATGACGTGATGATAAAAAGAAGAAAAACAAATTATATTGAACCAAAAACAGTTTAACATTGTATCGATATTTGAAACAGAAATAGCGATGCAATAGTTATTCACAAAAGATTTTAAATTTTAAAACAACGTGAAACTTTACAGTAGGTACGTGCCAAGTATAAAAATTCAGAATCTCCCTAAACCGAGTGAAATATTATTATAATCATGCAAAAGAAATTTACAACCAAATAAGGGGAATTTTGTTGCTTTTGCGGCTTTGCCAAAATGTGATGGTCTTTATTTTTTATTAGCCACGGAATGAGTTTTATACGGAAGTGAATACTGCAATTGCTTTTGTGAAATGAAACACGGATAAATATAAGCTGATTATTTTGTTTAGTAGAGCAAATTTTTCCATTATTTTTAAAAATATTTTGAGAACATTACATTGTGACATTACATTATAATATTATGTTGATACTTGGTTGATACACATTATTAAGTGGGTGCATTTACGTGGCCTGATGTAAATTATTGGTACGGTCAGCCAAGAAAGTGGTGTACCAGTTTTGATTTAGTTTCCCGGTCATCGAAAATTACAACAAGGTTCGTTATAAAAAGATATTACTGAAAGAGACAACATTATCATGACGTAAACCTATGTATTTAGTATTCATACGTCATATGTCACATATAAGTACATGACATTTTAACCTTTAGTATAAATGAAAAGGACATTAGTTTCTACAAAGCAATTGAAATGTTTCCAAACAAAAGTAATAAAAACTATTTAAATAGACAACCGAATTCCATTTGAAAAAGAAAACTGACAATTGACATTTTGTCAAATATATGCAAAAAAATCGATATATTTTCCGTGTTATTTTTCAATCAACTGCATATAAAATCATCTCAATGCCTGCCAACTTGACCATTGCCGAAAAAGCACAAATAATTGCCCAATTTAATGAGGGAAGCAGTATCAGTGCGATATCCCGGAATTTGAATATATCGAGGCATTCTGTCCGCTTTTGGATTCGTCGTGAAGGAGAGGAGGGAAGTTTGTTGGATCACAGAAGAAGTGGTCGCCGGCCTGCACTCTCCAATAACGATAGAGAATTCATGAGACGGGAATATGAAATAAACATTTTGCGGAGATGTTCGATGTGAGTGCCCAAACAATAAGGAATCATCTACATTACATGGGGTTGCACCACAGGCATTACGCCAAGAAAATATATTTGACGGATGCTCACAGACTTGCTCGTCTGAACTTCGCCAGAGAGCACTTAGAGTTTGATTGGTCTAATACAGTGTTTTGTGATGAAAAAACGTTTAAATCCAGTCAGCATGGACGTCTTCACCTTTGGCGATATAATTCAACACGGTATAAAGATGATCATGTAATCCCAAATAGAGAATCAGGTCGAATTTCCGTAAATATTTGGGGCTGGATGAGTGCGGATGGTGTAGGAGAATTGTGTTCTCTACCTCCTCGAGCGACGGCTGTAAATTATATCGACGTGCTTCAGAATGCAATGCTACCGACAGTCCGTAATGTTTACCCGGAGAACGAAGTGCCACAATTTGATTTTGTTCAAGATAATTGTTCAATTCATAATGCGAGGATCGTAAGAGCCTGGTTTCGTTCACACACTGACGTAAGGGTAATTCAGTGGCCCTCAAGATCGCCGGACCTCAACCCGATAGAAAATCTTTGGGGCCTTATGGTCCAACGATGGTCGCATCAAAATGAAAGAACCAAACAAGCTCTTATTAGTCACTGTAATTATATTTGGGAGGAAATGCGGGGAACCGATATTTGCTCACGGCTTGTTGGTTCAATGAGGTCTCGTCTTTTAGAGGTTATAGAGGCCAACGGCGGTTACACCCATTTCTAATTTTTAAAAATTTTCAATATCTTCTAAATATTACTATATATGCTATGTTTTTGTTTGTTATAAGTATTTTAAAATTGATTGTAGAAATTTAATAAAAGGATAAATCTATTTTTAGCTTGTTTTTTATTGATATTGTAATTACAAGTTTACAGAAATTGTAGGTTTGTGGATTCGCCTTGTGCCTTTACAATTTTATGTAACTTGTTGATTACAATTCCGAATTTGTAGATACAATTTTGTCATCAAAATCTACAGCCCCCCACCGTTGATTTTACGACGTCATTGGTTCCATCAAGTTCAAACTAAGAACAGCTGTCACGTTACAAACAGTAATAGTCGTTATCAATAATCAGATAAAGACAGCAATAGAAGTTGTCAGATCGATCTGCAAGCGAAACTAATCTTTATCACCTATGAATCTGCAAGCGATATTCAAACTTAGGGTGGTACACCACTTTCTTGGCCGACTGTACAAGATGATCTATTGTTCTCAGAGTCAACTAAGTTTAATTATTTCCTTATTAATTATTTGGTGCTTATAATTTTAATGTAAATAATAAATTCTTTGAAGTATTCATAAAGTGAAAGAAAGCAGAAAAAAGGACAATAAAAATACAAAGAAGAATCGTCTATAATTTTTACCTTGTTTCAGAAAACAAAGGATACTTGCCGAGTTGTGTAATTGTTTCAGAAACTTGATTAAATATGGATGATGAATTTGTGGTTAGAGTTTCATTTTTATTATTCTAACATCGGAAGCGAATATAAAGTTATAACATCTAATATTATTAATTTTAATGTAAAAGATTTAACTGTAGGTATTTTGAATTGCTTCCTTCATTTTATCAGTATGATTTATCGATAATTTAATAATCTTATACAAATCCCTGAATTTAAATTAATATTACAAGCTGAAAACAGGATATTAAATTTATAAGCGGAAGCATTTGAAGGCTATTTTATTGTTAATTTCCGGCTTAGGTAAGAAATTAACAAAACGTAGATTTCAGTGTGACGAATTTAACTCATTTCTATTACGTCCCGTACAATCAATCACCATTATATTTAAGCTTTCGTTTACCGTAATCAACGTTGATTTTCATCATAAATCACTGGCCCATGACTTTAGACTGTATTAATAGATTCATTTGTATAACAAGTAAACTTAAAGACGTGGTAATAGTACCAATCACGCCATATAGCGTGGTTGCGTATTTATTTTATTTTTTAATTTCTAATAATAATCAAATCAAGGTATAGTCTGTGTGAAAAGAGAATAGGCGTGGCGTAAAATGGAACTAACGATATGATTTTTACATGTCAACCCAATCCAGCCGTCTGTCAAACGTCAAACTTGATTTCGTGTCGATACAGCTTTGTTTGTTGTAACGTTTTCCAGTGAATTTTGATTAAAATCATGTCGAAAAGAGGTAAAACCATACACAGTTCAACAAGGGAATTAGTATATAATATTATTCGCTTTTGCCAAAGAGAAAAAGCGGCAAAACATACCATTATTGACCTAAACGCAGTCACGAAACGTGTGGAAGCGATGACCGGTATGTAACAGTTTTTCTTAATGTTTTCTAGTCTTCTAGGTAACCTTCGATCCCTGAGATCTCGAAATGTATATAAATTAAAAGTAATTCATTAAATATGTGATGATCTAAATGATTAAGTGTTTGTTTTGTTTCAATCAATGTTTTTGGTAGCAGGTATAAAGAGCTTTGATACTTTTCATTTATAATGTGTTTAGACTTATTTAAGATTATTTTTTCCAGGCTTAAATAGAGGTACAATATCTAAAATAAAAAAAGAAGGTTCTACAAATAACGGCGTGTGGTGCACACCAGGGAAAAAACGTAAAGGAAGACCAAAACTCATTCTTGATGATTTTGATAAGTGCGTCATCCGTAACAAAATTCCTGAATTTTATGCTGTGAGGAAGGAGGTACCGACTTTGAGGAAGCTACATCGTGTGTTAAAGGAAGACATAAACTATTGCGGTGGAATCAGTAGTCTCAGTGGTATTTTAAGAGCTGGGTTACAAATATAAAAAATGTGAGTCAAAACGAAAAGTTCTCATTGAAAGACATGATATTGTGGTCTGGCGAGCTAAATATTTGCGAACAATGAAGCGCTTGAGGGAAACTGGAAAACCAGTTGTATATATAGATGAAACATTGTATACATACTGCACATGAAGTTAATAAGTGTTGGCAGGGTCCCGGTGAACCTGGAGTTTCAAAAGCAATTTCTCTTGGTGAACGATATATTATAGTTCATGCAGGTAGCAGGGAAGGATTTGTTGAAAATTGTTTACTTGCATATAAAACTAAAAGTATTTCAGCTGATTACCACCACGACATGAATCGAGAGAATTTTACCAAGTGGGCAAAAGAAAAGCTTTTGCCAAACCTGTCTCAACCGTCTGTCATTGTGCTAGATAATGCATCCTATCATAGTACACGCATAAATAAGCCTCCAAATAGCAGCGACAAGAAAGACACTTTGAAAAAATGGTTGGAAGACAATGGAATAGAATATCCAGATAACGCACTGAAACCTGAACTTCTAAGTTTAGTAAAAAGGAACAAAAAAGAACCAGTATTTGAAATCAATCAAATATTTGAGGAACATGGTCATACTGTTTTGAGGTTACCCCCATACCACTGTGACCTTAACGCCATTGAAATGATATGGAGCCTTGTGAAAAGACAAGTAGCATCAAAGAATGTGAACATATCAGCAAAAGAACTATTACCAATTATAAATGAATGCTTCAAAAATATTACTGCAGAACATTGGCGAAAAGAGTGTGATCATGTGATACATGTAGAACAAAAATATTGGGAACTAGACCATTTAATTGAAGATATGCAAGAGATCATCATAAATGTTACAGACTCGAGCACATCAAGTTCTGAAGAAGATAATTCTGTGGATCTCTCCATTAGTTCCAAAGATAGTTCAGTCATGTCCGGCATTGAATATTTAGAATCAGACTTCAGTTATGGTTCTGATCAGGGAGCCAATGAATAAATATAAAAATAGATTTAAATAAATTTTTAGTTTTATTCCTTATACCTACTGAACAAATTTAGTTTAAACTGCACATTCAATCAATTTTAATCCATTCAGAAATATATTTCATATTATTTTGTAGCTTTCTTAAACATTTTATTTATAACTTTTTAGGGTTCCGTAGTAAACAAGGAACCCTTATATTATGTAGGTAGTTTCGCCATGTCCGTCTGTCTGTCCGCGGCTTTGCTCAGTGAATTAGTACTAGAAAGCTATTATTTGTCATGGAAGCATACTAATCACGCCGACAGCGGTAAAATAAAATCTTGAAAAAAGACCCTTTACTTATTTCCCTTAATACATAATATATTATAATCTTAATACATACAATAGGTACATCAAAACAATTATTACGACAGTCGTTGAAAATATTATATTCTTTACACAACCTTAAAATATCAAAATGTTACAGTCACACTATAACTTGCACTATAATGACATAACAGTGTTGTCAACATCATAAACACGGAAATTAATCACAGAGGCGCCCTCAAATCTTAGGACGGTTCTCTTTTCACACAGACTCTATATGTGTAATTACTACGTATGTTTTCTAGGTCACTAACCAAAAATAAATTTTACAATTTTCTAATCCAATTGCTACTTAGGTACTTGTTTTTAATCTTTATTGGTACCAACTACAATTTTGGGTTATTATTTTATTATTTATATTTCATAGGTATATGTAAATAAAAGAAGATAAAAGAACGATAGTTATCCTGTCGACCACAGCAAAAAATTTATTAGATTTGTAGGATGTGAGCAATAGTCCGCCATTTGCTCTGTCATCCACACGTAAGCAGCAATAACATGGAATATATTGCGTTATTTCCTTTTTGTTGATATTTTTTCATAAAGGTGTGCATATTTAATATCTAAAAACGAAAATTTACTTCAAGGCTCTACATTATTAATAGGTAATATCTAAATATTTAATCTCTTTCAAAAGAACAACATGATTTCTTTAAGAATATACCTGTTTATAAGTTATTATTTTTACCATATTTCGATAGCTTTGTAATGATTATCTTATTTCAGGAGCTTTGATCGCGTAAGTCCTTCAACAGAAATAGCCTCTTTAAAGTTATACTTTTAATTTACTACTTCTTAAAACAGTACTTAGGAGTATCTAGATAACACTTTAAACTAAACCAATTACCATTTAATTAAACAAGTTTATTGTCCAACAAAGAAATCGCAAATGTTCTTAACAGTAAAATAAAACGTTCATTTCTTTGCAGGTGTAAATAGACTCAAACTCGTTACATTAAATTCTTATTTCGGGGCTCAGCACTTTAATTAAGAAATCCGAATAAGACCGAATAACGTTTTCCATTTTCCATTATAAAAGAAGACATTATTATCTACTTAGCGGTATTAACATTCTGCACCATAAATATTCTTTAACAATTGTAAGGTAAGCGATACGATTAAATAAAACGGAAGCGTTTCATGTAAAAATTCCCCGAATTTTATTTGGTGTATATTTTAACACTGACCTTTTAACAATTTTCTAAAACACATTTTAAATGGACAATTTAAATTTTAATCAAAGTTAAATTATTTATAGAATGCTGTTTGCCCTTGTTACATACAATTTTATTATTCTTAACACTATTATCTTATTACACACATACTAGGATTTTTATATGAATACTTATTCTTCTCTCTGCTTAATTGCATTTTCTTTATTAAAACGTTATTGGCAAATCGAGTTTGCGTAATATAAAAAATTGTATCCACTTCTGTTAATTAATCCCTTCCATTGCACTGATTGTCTCTCGAGGCAAAGAAAAGCGTGCAAAATCTAATTAATTTTTCAATTTATTTGCACATATAATAGATGTAATACAGCAATAGATATTATTCACTGCTGTAAGTGAGAGAAAAGTCTGTGAAGAAACGGCAAGAATCAAAAAGTTTGACGACATGTGACATCTGCCAACACACACTTGGTGGATTATGGGCTAAAGCCCTGTAAGCTCGAATACGAGGGGAAACAAAAACGGGCCATGGGTGGTATAATGTATTATGCTATTAAAACAGAAAATTGAGGGTGATAATACTGCTAATCACTCTTAATTTATTTTATTAATTTATATTAATAGTTCGTTCTACAAAACACTTTATACTGTTGCACATTATATCCACATCGAGATCGTAATGATTTTATTAATAAAAATAACATTACACATTTCCGAAAAATGACATGTTAAAATGATTTTAAACGAATTTGGTTTGAAAATTAATATAAAAGCATGACACATGTACGAGAATAGTTTTTAATACTGAATGAATACTGATGTATGATTATAGCGTGCTCTTATTAAAAATATTTCGCTCAGTCAATGAAGAGCATCACGATTCATTTCATTATTATTCTACTTCAGTGGCCATTAAAAATGCATTTTTCAGTTGTCATAGTTTCAGTCAACTGTAAAACTTTCAGGGTTAATTAATATATTCAGATTATACTATGATATCATTCCGATTTTTTGATTTTTGGAATTTCCTCTGATTTCAAACATTTTTAATGTATAAGTTCATGGATATCGATTACACTCGTAGGTAGATTACGTTTTTTTTTAGATATTTACATATTTGAAAAAGAAAACAACATTACACATTTCCGAAAAATGGCATGTTAAAATGATGTTAAACGTATATATACATTTGATAAGCATGCATGCTCAGCAGGGTTTAAATAAATAAAATAAAAAAATAGCAATTTCAAGACGATAAGAATTCTATAATTAGTAGAGTTTAGTACTTATCAGTAGATTTATTTTATACTAAAATACTTTAACATCAAACCGTAAATAAAATAAATGAAATGAGCATTCTATTTATGGCACACGCAATATCATGCAAAATAATACTAATTGTAAGTGGGAGGACTAGGCACGAGTAGATAATTTGTCATATTTTTGTCGATATTTTCACTTTGTCATAATGCCGTATACTAAAATAACCATGGGCGTGAAAATAATAAGACGAATACAACCGGTGTTACGAAAAGAAATAATTAGACGGTAATTATGTCTGTTTATAAATAAGCTATTTTCAATTTATCTGATATTAGGTTACCTTTTATTTATTTGTTACCTTTCTGCCCACGTTTGTCAATAGACGAAAATAATCGGTACATTAAATTTGTATTTTCTTATATTACAGTCAATATTGTTAGTACTCCAACACACTATGACAATAATCTATAAGTTTTCATAACCTTTCTTTGGACGCTTCATTTTTTCATAGTTCTGTCGTTTGTTGAACTCAAAGTAAAGCTCAAGAACTTACAACAACTAACAACTTTCACATATTACCCACCTTTTTGCAGTATCAAAGTTGATATTCCAATAAAGGTTTTTATACCGTCGCAAACACGTAGTGTAGTGTGTAGTTACATGGTAGTTACAGATGCGGTTATTGACATTATGAGTTGTTTTAATTAAGTTGTTTATAAACTACGTATTATTTTAGATATTTAATAACCTTGTAGGAACTTCTGAGATGAGGTGGTTGAGATTTTTGATGCGTTTCAGGTCCAATTCACTCATTAAGAATCGATAATGATTTGACAAATATTTTAAAGAAAATATTATTATATATAAAGTAGTTAATTCGCATTTCTTTCGTTCTTATCGTGACAATAGCGAGGTATTTTGACTACTAAATTATTCCCTTAGAATCTAATTTAGCGCACATGTGGATAATACGATGACTAATTAAAATCTGGCTCGGCTAAACCGCAGTGCTGTGTTTCAACAATCCAATCAGCACAGCCAAATTTCATGAGATATAAGGTAACCGATACAATGCTACCTACCTACTAAATAATCAAAATCTCTGATCTGATATTTATTTAAATGTTTTAAACATTTACATAACTCTAAAACCAGTTCATATAAAGTTTCTGAAATTTAAAAAGTTAAAATAGCTCGAATTTGCATTTAAAACGCTTTTTCGTTCTAACTGCAAATAGATTTTAAGCACAATTTTTTTCCTTATTTGGGTGTTATTAACAGAACTTTTATAGTATATTATTGTTTCTCAACAAATCTCGGTAAACCTATTATGAGTGTTTCGCAAGCAAAAGCTATAATATTCTTCGATGAAGCGGTATGTTGAGCGCTCTGCGGGAGCTGACGTTATTATATTTTCCACTACATTTTATTGTTCGCCTCACATTCCTCTATAAAGGCATCGATTCCTTGCTAAATAAGGAAAAGCCAGACTTAAAAAAATACCTATAGTTGTGGTATTGTAAATATGAATTTGTGTAGAGATTTGAGAATTATTTCAAATTATAATAAGTGGTTTCTGGTAGAGCATTAAAAATAGCATCATTTAACAGTATGTAACAATATTTTTAACATTTATGTTTATTTTTGTTTTATATTTATGCATGAAATTATATTCACACGAAATACCAACGAATAGGTTTAATGAAATACAAAACCAAGTCGCGATTTATAGTAACGAAAATCTATTTATACAAATAAACCACTTCAATAACGACTGGATTTCGTTAATTGAACCACAATTAAGCCATTACTCGAAAGCACTGAAAACCATTGGAAATCTATCGTGACGTCACCAAACCTAGCTTCCAGAATGTTCCTTGATTAAATTAGAGGACAATTTCCAACGTCGTCTGCTTGGCCCGCATTCAAACTTCAAATTGTAGAAGCAATTTATGTGGCGGACGTAGAGGAAGGACTTTAGAAGAAGTTTTAGCACACTTTAACGGATTCCTCTTTTGTTCTTGCTTCTCAGGTATCATGTAGACCATGATACATATTAATTGAATGTTGCAAAACCCCTTATGATTTGCTCCAGCGGTCTAGATCTAAACAACTGTCCTTTCATTGTTCATAATGCTCGTTAAATTGTATTAGTACCTTTTTTCCTGAAAAGTAGGAGGCAGAGGTTAACGTACAGGGAATTTATATGCGCATATTTTAACAGTAAAATAAATTTTCACGTAAAATTCTTCAGGCTTTTTATTTTAGTGTATAAGTAATTCACGATTGGCGGTTAATGCAATGAAAAGCAGCTTTGTATTTTTAATGAATTTTCCCAACCTTTTAATCCAAAAAAACATATATACGCTTATGTATAAAAAAAAATAAAGTAAGTTTTTATTTTATTACTTAAATTTGAGATTATAATAATAATATGTTCATTACCCATACATAAATTAAGTTTCTAATGAAGATTGCTTACGTACTCAGCGTCAACGTAGTTTCTAATAAGCTTGATATCAGGCGTGAAAACTTAGGTAGATTAGGCTAAGGTTCGGCAGCGTTGATCAAATACAGAAAGAGGATAAGGTAAATACAGAATTCATTTAGAAATTAATTTCGTTATGCTAAAGATATTAGGTATACGCGACTCTTTCGCAGTGGTTAATAATAATTAATTAAATAACATTTTTTTTAGATGTACAAGTATGTATTATGTGTTTATATTTCTATAATATACTAGCTTTACGGCCGCGACTTCGCCTGCTTTGTTTAAGACCTAATAAATTATATACTTAAACCTTCCACTTGAATCACTCTATCTATTAAAAAAAGAACGGTTCAAAATCTGTTGCTTAGTTTTAAAAATTTAAGCATACATAGGGACAGGGAAAGCGACTTTTTTATACTATGTACTGATTAAGAAATGTAACGTAAATGTAAAATTTATAAACGTAAATAAAATACACTGCTATTTGTATACCGGCTGCTTATTTCCGCACGCCGATGCTTTCTCGAACGAGAAATTTTAAAACTATTTCCACTGGAAAATTTAAATCGACCTGCCTAGTGCCTGGAAGTGCCTGTGCCGCCGCCAATGATTGCCATCTTACATCATGTTTATTTGAGAAAATTGCTTATAAATATGAATATTTTTGTTATAAGTTTATGATGTTTTAGCTTATACATTTATGGAGATTTACTTTTATGGAGGTTAATTAAGATTATGTACTATGTATGTTAAGTTTGCTTCGAAATAAACGATTTTGAGTTTTGAATGATTTATGTTTAAATAATCGTTTATTAACATAAAAAACTTAAAGCTATTGAATTACATGAGAATACTTGCACGAAGAAATTAAAGAAAAATATGTTTTGATTGATTTATTTCTTTCAAAGGTTGAAATTTAGATGAAACTTGAACGAAATTTTCAATATCGACAACCTCAATTAGTCACCGTAGCTCAGGTGATACAACCTACATACGTTTAACACTAACTAATTAAACCGCTAGGCGTACACGTGGTCCGACTCACTAATGTATATTCTAGAAGATAACAGAGCGAGCATGGAGCGTAACGACGCCATCTGATTGGCTCGTCTATTCTCCGTACGGCAATTCGACCAAATCGGGAGAATTCATCACAAACTTGGACGTTTTAGCTGAGTAGTCTTAGAACGATCCTATTTGTAAGTCATCCGTTGATTGTGGTCTTTTATAATATGTAAATGTTTCCAACTTGGATGTTGAAAAGTCATGTCAATGAGTCTTCAAATGTATATGGATCCCACTGATTGCTCTGACTGCTGACATGTTTTGCTTCAGCTGAAAAAGTTAAGTTATATTTTGTAGAGTTGCCCCATAAAATAATGCTAGACTACCCATAACACGGAAGAAACTTAACCATTATATGCAATGTTTGTCGTTCTTTCATGAATAATAATATTTTGTTTTAATCCTTTTGATAGCATATACAATCGTATTCACATGTAGAATCCACGTGTGAGCGCTCCAGCTTAAATTATCATCAAATGTGATACCCAGAAATACCGTCTCAGAAACTCGTCTTGGAAATGGATTAAGCTGTTTCTTAGAGCTGCATGACGCTATGCGAAATTGTTCCTCAAGACGTCAGCACTCGGTAGAGGCCGCAAGGATTTGCTTCGATACGTCAACCATAAGGCCGTGTACGCGGTCCGTGCGCTGTTTGGCTCAAATATGTGATTTTTCAAACCAGATTGTCCATCAACCACTTATCTTACAAACATATGAATTACTAATAATTTTAGGAAATTTTATTGTCTATGTAGTTAGTTAAGAGTTTTTTTCAATTAATACAGTATTTGTGAATACCATCAAGATAACTGAGCCGATGATTACTTGATTTCACTTTTAGTGTCAATTTCGAAGCTAAAAATATCTGAAATGGCTGACAGATCTAACACACAATTTTTTTTAACTAACTGCAAAAATCCTTATTAAAATAGTTAGTTAAAAGATTTTTTTATTTTGGACTCCTAACTTACGAAATTAAAATCCGAACAATGTGAATTTTTTTAGAAATTATAGTCGACAAAATGATTATTTTCACCAAGATATTTGACTTAATTGAATATAATTTATACATATTGCAATAAAAGAATGTCTTACTTATAAGATAAAATTTAAAAAATCAACTAAGGTACCTCTATTATTTTTCTACAATTTTTTTTAAAGTACTATAAAACACTGCGCGCGACCCGATTCAAATCAGTCGGCAGCGAGCCTTTCCAGAGAGAGGACATGTTGCTCGGCGCTCTCCTGTGGACCTATGCTGTTCATAGTAAAAGGATAGCGCAAGCCGCGATCTATCGTAATAGATCGCGGAGATTTTGACTTGCGTTAAATTGAATAAGCGCTCATAATACATCGGTATATCGCCTAAACATTGAGTGAAGCCTAGTAATGGCGGCGAAACATCCATGTGTGTGTGCCATGTTGCCATGGCAACAGCTGTCCTGATGACAATGGCGGCTGTATTTTTTTCTATAAATTTTGCCGTAATAATTTTGTCATTAAAACATAAAAGAAATAACTTGCTTCCCTGTGGAATGTAATCCCTTGTGTTTTGTTATTTAAAATTGTACTGTTGCGACACCATTTAACCACGCAAGACGGCATTTTAAATATTTTTTGTGAAACAGTGACGCAGTTAATCAGTCGGTAGTTCACGACGTAATGGCGGCCGACTAGCTTACTATGGTGAGAGTGTGTGCGTGTTTATTGTCTTTACACGATCGCTAGCTTACTATGGTGGCTTCACGTTGTTTGTTCGTAATACGGCGTCCGTCTTTTTTTATACGTCCATGCCATAATAATATTATATAAACTCTGAATCCTGCTTTGTAAACAAGCGGTTTATAGTATAACTATAGACTTAGAATTGATACCTGAATGTACACAATACATTGTATTATTCGTCGAGATTCTAATGCGTTTTATTCCATACTGATGAAATTAATTTATAATTAAGCACGCAAAAAGTGTGCGAAAATAAACTCACAAAAAATACGTGAAATAAGCACTTTAATCATACTTATGATTTTGAACTTACTTGAAATTATAAAAAGTACAATGTACCACGTTCGTCGTACAATGTTTAGAATAAAGAGTACTGAAACAGGAGATGATAGAAATAATGGTATTACTCGATCATGATACAAATTTTTTGCCGTGCAAATTGTATATGATGTCACTATCCATCATAAGTGATGTTAGATGTCCAATTACCTAATTGAATTTCGTCAATTTTCAATTTTGTATTTGGGTATATTTTAGTAAAAAATTGTAAATTTCGCAACATCACCACATCACTATGACTAGTCTCCCTAACATATACTTTAGTTGAATGATTCACAAATTAAATAAATTATTATAGGATTATGTTGTAGATGAGTCAATGAGTTGAATGCCATATTATAATAATTTGAGAAAGTTAGTTTGAGCAATGAATTTATTATTGGAGCCAAAACAAGCTTTTAGAATAATGTTCTTTCCTTGAAAATTGGGGATGACAAAATAATGTGACAAAATATTCGTTTCCATTTATTACTCACATTCATTTGTATATTCTGCTGATTTTGTATTCGTGCAGAAGGGCTCTTGACATCCACTATAAAAGGTTTTACTCGCATCCAAATGCATATAAGCAAACTTTTTATATTGTACGAAAAAAATCTTAACATGCAAGGACCCCATTTATTTATAAAACTACAAGTTCTGTGCTATTATATGCAGTGCTTTGTTTTTGATTATGTCAAAAAAAGTTATTTTAATTTGTAAGTAAAGATATAGGTAAATAATTTATTTATCCTTAGAATCCTTTGGCATTTCATGGGGTCACAGTTTTATTGTAAATAAGTCTATTAAAAAAATTGCATAATTCTATGGCTAAGGTCATTTTTTTAATCCATGGTGTTAATCAATTAATGACTAATGAGTTATATATTTTATAGCGGTCAACGCTCTCTAAATCCTTGTTTAAAAGTGATTCATACAACGCTTGCAAGGTCGAACTATACCGTATTACTTTTATGACTATTAAATATTATACGCGAAGTCAAACAGACTCTATGTGAGTAATATAAAATAAAGTGTTTGTTATGACATAACTTAAGAATAACATTGCATGAATTGATACAAAATGCCAAAGTAAATATTATTATCTCAGGTAAAAACATAACAATACCCTTAAAACACAAGAGAGACATACATTTCAATAACAACATTAATGAAATGAATAATTTTATGAAGCAAAAGTTACTTTCATGTTATAATTCTATGTTAGACTTCGTTGTAATCTATACATTATTACCTACTTTTGTATTTAATCTTGTGGAATGGAATATTCTGAACATTTCGAAATAATATAAAGGAGTCTATTGAAACAGTATACAAGTTATAATAGTATATTGTATTAAAGAAATAGAGAACGAAAATGAAATAAATATTATGAGTCTGTGGGATCGATAGGTATCCATTGGCAATCATGAACAGGCCAACATTAACAATACAAGGCAAAATTACGGCATTATCGTAGAAATAGCTTTCATTTGTACATAATGAATAAAATCCATCTTCATGACGTTCATGATAAGTATTGGTTTCGTGAAACTATTTTACTTATAATTTTTCATATGACCAATATTTTTTAACTCTTTTTATTTTTCCATCAATGTATTGAAACTGGTCGTAATTTTAATATATATTCATCAAGCCAATTCATACATTAAATCATGCATTCGATGCAAATGCAGTACCATCATGATTTATCAATACTTAGTACCTATAACTTACATTTTTTCAATTAATCATTTACATATTTGAATACATGTCAGTTTTAACGAAGGAAAAAATAAGTATTGTATCGTTTTTTTTTTTGTATTTTGTTTGTTCGGTCACTTAATAGGGACCTATTGTGTTTGGGGTTTATGGCCATAAGTAGAAATTACAAAAATACAATAAAAAGTATCTTGATTTTCACAATATAAGACCAATTCTGACAAACTTCGCTTGTATTTATCCAATACATTGTATAAGTTTTTTTTAATCCGAAAAAATACTTTATTTACATTTGTTGAACTTCTGAACTCTAGAAACAACTTTTTGCAAGAGTAAGTTAAAAAATAAGGATTATTTTTTTTAAATACAAAAATCGTCATGTATTGTTCTTAATATTATTATCTATAAATTGAACCCGATGAACTCTTCCAGTCTGTCTGTCTGTCTTCTTCATGCCAAAACTACTGAAGCGATCTGGTATGGATCTGGTATGCAGCATCTACCTTGTGCTTATAAGATAGATGCAGCATTCTATTATACCAGCTTTTGTGCATAATAGACAATTCATAACAACGGAACGGAACCCAAAAAAGGTAAGCTACTGAATAATATCTGCTATTTCTTCAAGGGCAAACGTAACTCATACTTAAATAATAAATTTGGGACAGGCACCCTAGTTAGTGGACATTTTTTTGGTGGTTTGAAGACCTTAGTACAAGAGCTGATGAATAGTAATTGTAATCAAATAAATATTAGGTATATTAAAGTCAGAAAGATATTCAGGATTTAAAGTAAGTAACGATGCTGCTATTAAATTTATTTTGGATTTCTGACTATTACTTATTACTTTCTTCTTGCTCTATAATATATATTTTCGTATCATAATATAATATACCTTTTAACAAATTATGTTAACATTTTTAAAGAACCTTAACGATACATTTCGATATCATTCCGAATTGAAACTCACGTATTTCATTTTAAATTGAAATACTCCACCGCATTTTGTATGAGGAAGACTCGAAATGGAGTCATCCATTATATTAGCAATTCTTTTGTTTTATTAAACTCTTTGTACTCTCAGTTTAATCAGTTCGTTCCTGATCTCACCCAAAGTAAATTTATGGAATAATGAAGGCTTAGTTTGTTATTAGGTATAAAAATAATATAAAGTATTTTTTTAACACATCATGACGTGGTAGTCGCTTCTAATTCATTTGATATTATAATGTTAAGTTTGATTAATAGATTTAACAATTAACTTTTAAATGGAAGAAAAATCATGTCTCAAGAACGACTATCCAGATATATAGCAGCACTTTAAGTACATGAGGCGATTTCTCAACATCGAAGACAAAGTTAGGAACTTGTAAAAGTTCCATTATTTCCAACAGAAAATAAAATTTAGTTTCAAAAGTGCCAGACTCTAATAGTGCTAATGTAATATATCTAAATGAAAATGGTATTTTTTGAACCTTAAAACTATGTTTTATTTAAATGTGTTTCACGGAAACGTTGTTTGCTAAATTATAAATGTAAATAGGTGGACACAGATGCGAATTAAGAGGGAATTCCGACCAAATCATGTTGTTTCTACAAAACATTAGCTGGAATACCTAATATTATTTAGTTAAACATACTTAAACGATACACATATTTGGTAAAAATAAAAGATGAAATAATCTTTTAATCGTAACGTTTTCTTCCATGACATAAGAAAAAATACATTAATTAAAATTCTCCCTATTTATTAATTTCCTTGTATGTTCTCTCAACTTGCCTGACGTATATTTTTTTGTATTACTACCTATAATGTGCATTAGTAAATTATTAGTCATAATAGGTTTAAATATTTCCTCGCAATACATGCTGTGGAACGCAGTGGAGAGTCGTTGAAATTAGTAGGAATTTAGACCATTGGGCTGCACCAAAACTATATACAAGAGTAGCTAACATATTCTGAGCTGCATTTGTAGTTTAAATTAAATGGAAAATATTTAATTTTAACTAAAAGTTCACATTCATATCTGTTTAATGCAAGATTATTTTAGTTATATTCCACATGGTTTCATTCACATTCAGGATTATGAATGAATTTCCGTTCCCGCATTTAACTTCCAAGCCTCTATACTTATAAAGAAAACTATTTTATCTCTAATTAAACTACGAGAAACCAACTCGCGGTAGAGTAGTATTTATTGCTATAAAACTTTTCGACCGCATGGTATAGCTTTTGTTTTACGAGACGGATAACGATGTGTTTTTATAAGAGTAGTTAATTTCTATATAACTAATGAACATAAAATGAAAATTGCTTTCTTTTTTATGACAAACTAGCTATAAAAAATAGAAATTAAAAAAATCCAGTTATTGACAATATTAAAGTAGGGAGATTTAAATGACGTTTTACTCTTAGCTCTATATTCACGTTATTTTTATAGTTTTCCTGTGTACAGAAATTAAAGTAGCTACAAACTATCACAATTTGACTAATTATGAAAAAATGCATAATTGCTACGTACAATTATGCATTTTTTTCATAATTAATCAATATTAATATTTTCTTCTTATAGCTTCTCTCTCCATATAAATGTTCCCTAAGGTCAGTTCTATTATAATACCATATATTCTAGGGATTCAGAATCTCCATATCAAACCATTTTTTCCATATTTACGATAACCGATCTGTCCCAAATTATGCGTGGCTTTGCCTATTTTGACGAAATCAATACCAACTGACAGTTTTCTCTTCGGAACGTACGAGTAAGTTGTGAGGACTCTTTAAAGACAGTTTCTGAGCTTCAAACATTTCCCTCGCATTGGCCATCAATCGTGAGAAGCGTTCTCATTACAGTTTCCCTAAACGCTGTCAGATATTGTAAACTTTCGTAGGTAAAAAATTAATAGATTATACCTTTATGTTTGAAAATATATAAGTATAGACTGTTAAAATGAAAATATAAACGCATATTTTCATTTTAACAGTCTATACATACAATATTAATACTTTAGGTGTGTTGGGTAATACACTATTTGTTCGATAATGTGACTTCGCATTAATTAATATCATCATATACACAGTCTTCATACAAAATACTATATATTAGATTAAATAGTGCATAGCGGTTAAATGCACAATACGTGGGTGTCACATAATATGTCAACAAAAGGGCAAGCTATTTATTTAATCATGATATTAGTATATGTTAGACCTTATAGTGCTATAGGAATTATGCTCAACATTTAACTCTTACATTATTGACACCTGCCTTTCACGCTTTATTGTTATTTAACCTATAAGATTAACTTATACTTTAGAAGATCTTGTAAATTGTAAAGTTAGCTCTTTCTGCTATTATACTAACTAGCAGAGTAAGTATAATATGAGCAGCTTTTTCTAGTTCTGTACATAATTTCCTCCAACATAACATCTAACGTAAATAACCTAAAACTACCTCTAAAAAAAGTTAAATAGCATATACCAATAAACATTATAAGGTTACCAAGTAGGAATTGATTTTACCTCACTTACATCTCGATTTAGGTTAAATGGCATCGCATCTGAACATTCAGATAAGTACTGACTGTCGAAACGGTAAAGCTTGGTTAGCTAGCGAATACGTATATTTACGAGTTAGGACCCTCAAACCGCTATCAAAGGGCACGTGGCCAGAATACATATCAGCATTGTTTACTATACAGAGATCGTATTAGATTGTGAACGTCATATGAACAGCTACGAGTATGATATGATAGTGGATGTTTTGATAGAGATCTGAGTAAACGATTTTTGCCGATTGTATTTTTATTCTTTTGTTTTTATTGTACGTCGTGTGATATCATAAACATTCGAGGTTTGTCTCAACAAAATATTCTTAATGAACAATCTTCTTTCTCATAATGTAGAATACATAGATGCGTATATTTTTATTGTAGGTATCTATCTTACGCATCCATGGAAAAAATAGAGAAAATTAATAAGGCAAAGTTGTTAAGAATAAACAAAAAACCAGTGTGATTAAATCATATAAAGAACAGGATACTAAATTAATCGCATTAATTAAAATGACTTAACAATGACTCGTTTAAGATATAGGTCTCTGAACTTTCTTTTCACCTTACTACATAGAACCCGGAGTTCCGGTTGACAAGGACTAATAAGTCATATTTACTTTGACATTGTTTTGGCCTATAGTCAGCTCTAAATCAATAATAATCTGTTATTTAATCTACATTCTTTATACAAAGTTAGTAATGAAAGCCCAGTTAGTCTTTTATATGCTTATTAACTTCTTACGAGCATGAAATTTTGGCATGAACATGATGACCTATTTTTTTCGAAATTCAATTTCACAGATAATTATATAAAAATGTGATACTATAATAGTAGCGAGCTTATGTGCAACATGTAAAGCATAATACATATTATGTTATAGTTTGTTATTTACGTACCTTCATATAATATAGGTAACTACGTTAAATGATAGAATTTCGATAATAAACAGGTAGGTACCTATGCTTAACAGTTTGCCATAGTTTGTCAATTGCTAACCGGTCCAGGGAATAACCTTGTTAGTGGTTAATTCTACAAAAATATAATTTAAATCTATTTAATATATATTATAATAATATTGCAAAAGGGAATTATATTATCTTTAACACCCTGCAATACATTAACTTTTTACCAGGTCAATCTATTTTTATTAAATACTATGAGTAGGTATATGACTATAAGCATTGAGTGGGAAATGTATCATTTACCTACATTCATTATATTAATTCTGATATTACTACCGCTTTTAAAGTATTACGAACCGTAAAAATTACACGTTATTAGTTATTAATTTTTTATACTAAATATCCATATAGACATAAAATAATTAGAATTGATTAGATACTATTAACGTTTATGTTAACCATCATTTACAATTACGACGATCTAGGCTATTGTAACGGTCACGATTTATTACCGTATATTAATATACATTAATGGATAATACAAATTGCTTTATTGTGAAGCTGTGTCGTCAGCATAAGATTATCTCCACTATTGTTACTAAAAATAACTTGTGAGAATGATGATTAGCGTACTTTTCAATAAAGGTACGTCATTAGCCTACGTTTATGTGAAGACGTCAATATAATATCACAATAAATCATAGCTCATTTATTAACACATGAAAGAATCTACTTATATGGAAGATACCACTTATAGAAACACAGGAATTGGAAAATCCAGTAGCTGCGAAATAATAACGTAACGCATCATAGCATAGAATATGTAGGTATAACTACAAAAAACTTCAATTGCTTTGATAATCACATTAATTTTATTGTGATTTAGAAATACAATAGGTAATTTTTATTTTACAAAACACAATTATCTAAAAATACATTAAAAGTAAAAAAG
This sequence comes from Colias nastes, assembly GCA_907164665.1. Classification (NCBI taxonomy): domain Eukaryota; kingdom Metazoa; phylum Arthropoda; class Insecta; order Lepidoptera; family Pieridae; genus Colias; species Colias nastes. Next base: position 34,641 of record CAJQZM010033403.1, read on the forward strand.
TATTATCTAATCAGATTTAATTCTTTTATATTCTATAATCGTATTTTATGAAATAAACCATCCGATTTATTTATTAATAAATATTAAAAAAAATATTAATAAAATTGTTGCAGACTGGGTAAGTATCAGAATTTGGATCTTATTAGTAATTACTAAAAAGTAATTCTAAGAAAGCGTTCATTTGCAGAATAACCCTCAACACACTTACTATGAATAGTCAACGGCTGACGCTATAAAAGGCTTCGGCACTACAACATTTCGCATTTCGTCATCGATCGCAATCACATAATATATGATGGATAAATTATATTATCTCATTATACTTCTATACATCATGGAAGTGAACACTCGTACTTTATATTATCCGATTTATCATTCGCCAAGTGCAATAGTGTTCGATGGACCCACAAATTATAACGAAACGCATAGTGATATTGTGCCAAGTGATGAAAATAACAACGAAGTCGATAATGAATATTTTGATATCGATGTGCGATTTGGTGAACCTTCAAAATGTCCCTCGGGATATCAATCTGTTGGTGACTTGTGTTATCCCGACGATTAAGTGCTATTCATAAAGGTGTTAAATAAATGAACATTTTTCATTGGAAATAAAGAAGAATTGAAGATAAGGAAGATGTTTTTCTGAATGCAGAAGTGATAAAGTGGTACCTATTTGTGACATCCTTCTTTAGTTTAAGTTTAAAAAAGTGAATACCTATGTTAAGACTATTACTCTTAAGACTGTAACCAAATAATAATTTATTTTCTTAAATATATTTTTGCGCTTTACCAACACATGTTTTTTGTCTCTTAGCAATCAGCCTTAATGATACAAAGAGTTGATGCAAAACTCGTTACCGTGTATGTGAAATACTATGTTACATATGACTATAATATAGTAAAGTTTTAAATTAAATTTATACGAAGAAGTTATTTTCCGTTCAAAATTTGTATACAAAACAAAACTTAGAATATCCAACCTTGGATTTTGGAACATTTATTTCTTTATGAATTGAATTCCAGAAATAGAAGAGCCATAATAATAATTTTAACATGGACTGATTATTATAATAGATTTGTGTCAGGCTTTAGCATAAAAGGTTATATTTGTAACTTTGTAAATAATTTTCGGACCACTGACACAGAATAGATAACCGCCTACCACTTACCAGTGCTCAATATTATATTTAGGTCTTTTATAAATGTATATAATAAACCAGTAATTTCTTATTTATATTTTTTATTTTAGGTAGGTAATTATTAAGCCTGTAATAAAATGCTTTCCTATAAGTTTACATAAAATATCGAAACTTATTAATGGAAAAGTTTGTCTTGTCTTATTAATATTTGTTTTAGTTTACCATAATTTACAACGCATTAAGTATGGCCTCTTCAATTCCGGAGCATAACACAAAAAAAGAATCGATAAAACAAATAATATCTTATGTAAACTTGGCTCATCTTCGTAAATCAAACGAAGGTCATTTTTTATGTTCCATAAATATTGTACTCGAGGCTTTGTTACTCAATATTTGTTTCGATGTAAATCATAACCGAAAATATCTGTCTGTCTAAAACGTACCTTTTGCCCAGGTTGCCTGGAAGAGACCACTTCTAAGTGATAAGGCCGCCTAATAAACTATACTTTTCTTCTTTTGTTTTGTATAAATTAGCAATAAGTTTCCCATGTATAGTTTTATTAAAGAGTAATAAATAAAGAAATAAAATGTATCGACAACCTAAAAAATTATAGTCATTTATTTACATTCTATTGTTTATAGTTTATAGCTTCAATACATTATGAGAAAAAGATGTAAGTAAACAAAATATACTTGCAGAAATATAAATCTTGAATTTTAATATTTTTGAATAACATGAACCTAATCTGTATTTAAAAACTACTTACTGCAAAGGAAAATACAATTCATATTTTTTTAATATTTTTGCACAAATTCTTTATTAATTTGAAACCTGGTTGTTTATAATAATCTATGATTTAAACGAGCTTTCGATTTTCCGGGAAAAAAGAAATGGGATCAAAATCACTCATAAGTAGTTCATAATGTATCTATATACTTAATATATAAACTATGAAAATCTCTTAGTGCTTCATAAAACATCATTATAATATTTATTATGCATTACAAAATTGCAGTTATTTAGTCATTAAGTATATTCCTACAATGTTTTGTTAAAATTTTACGTTTCTAAGGGCCACCGCACACGGGCCACCGGCCACCGGCCACAAAACGC